>VDMD01000099.1:0-91866 GCA_007026445.1 Schizophyllum amplum | reverse complement strand
AAAGCAGCCAGTCCTGCGCGAGCGGGCTTCCGTGCGCTGCGCTCGCTCAGCATCTCGGGGACCTCGCGCCTTGACCATGCTCGAACAATCTTATCCGACTGTCCTCGGAGCCGCTTCGCTTGCGCGCCTTTTCCCATCGAAACAAGCACGATATGGTCAGCGCAGCTGATTGCAAGTCCGCGCACGACTTGTTTCGAGAGCTGCGCGCACGGCTGGACCTCGAATACCTAGAGCAGCTCACCGTCTCTACTCCACGCTGCATACTGTACGAGCCCGCGAGGTCGCTGCTGAAAGACCTTGCGCCTTCCCCAACGTTCGCGTCGCGAATATTCGCCTCGCACACTCGCCGGGCATCGACGTCGACGAGGTGCTCGATGTGATTACGTCCGCCTGGCCTAGCTTGGAGAAGATCTTCATTCAGAACAATCCCAATGAGAGCTTCCGACACGCGCTTCTCGAGGACCCGAACTCGGAGACGCGCCGGCACGGATCTCTCACCGGGCTCGCTCCTCTCGCGCTGCGGTGTCCTCGTCTGACGGTGGTATCTGTACCGCTGCAGATACGCTCGGAGTCTCGTGCTATCCCTCGACCTCTAGAGCCCGCCGTCGCGAACGTGTTTGCGACGCGCCATATCGGCGTAGATGTTGGGCAAGGGGATGTGGGCAACAGGGTCGATGAGGTAGCCGCGTTCATAGCGAGCCTATTCCCGTCACTGCGATTCATCTCTGCTTGCGACGCGGGCTCCGAGGTGATTGAGAGATGGGAAGAGGTTGAGCGGAAGGTGAAGCATAAGGACATACTGTAGGACAGGACAGACACAAGTCTTCATCAATGTCTTCATCGCCAAAATGTTACATACCGCGGGCGTATCCTTGACCTTTTCTATCACTTCAACCGAAATTCAACTTTGTTGCGCTCTGAGCCACGTGCGCGTTGTATCGCCGGTCCCGAAGCTCGTGACACATCAGAACCTGCTTCGTACGGTCACGCCGCGCGTCAACGTGTCCAACGTTCTGGGCCTGCTCTCTTGTTTGACGCTGACCACGACTCGCGTTAAGACTTGGCTACCCGATGGCACGTCCATCATCAGGCCTGCCGAGCTCAGCACCGCAGGTGGCGACGTCGACTGGGTCCGCAGAGTTCATCGATCCTCCCCTTCTTCAATTGCAGAAGACTCCTTCGGACGCTACCACGCCACATCGAGCAGCTTCTACGCTCTCGACTGCTGCCAGTCACGTAGCATTCATCTACGAAATCATCCTCGAGATCTGCAAGATCGTATCCAAGCTATCGTATCCCCATGGCCTGGCGGCTCTCACCACGGTCTCCCGCTTCGTCAGCAGCATCGCTCTCGATGTACTCTGGGAGAAGCAGACGAGTTTGGCGCCGCTTTTCAAGACCATCGCACGAGTAGAGCGCCGCTTTGTGAGATTGAGACGGTATAGCGAGGGCCAGGAGGTTCATGGGTTCTTCAACCGGAGTTTGACAGTGTTGATGACTATGACGGTGCGTCACTTGAAGGATTCCTTGCCCGGGTGCTTACTGCTGTGGTCTTCCAGGTTCTGAAGATCCCGTGCGATCATCAACTCGTAAGCGACAACAGCGAGACAAGTAGGGACCACGGACCCAACTACGACGAAGAACCCAGCGATCAGGATGCGTCAGACGATGGCGGCTCCGAATACAGTAGCTCTGAAAGGTCCGACGATGGTGTGTGCGAAGAAAAGGGCTGTGACCCAAATCAGCTCGCGCTCACTGACGATGAGTACGAGACGTTCAGTCGCTACGCCGCACGCATCAGAACCTTTGAACCTATGAGTTATTGGCTCGGGGACCCGAACACGATTCTCGTTGACAGTGCTCTGTTCTGCGCTGCTCTCCGTCGTGGACCCCTCCTGCCGCAAGCTCGTGTCGTGAACCTCTCGAGGCAGGCTCTGCCTCTACACGGCGGCCACCTCACCGACGTTCCCCACCTCGGCAACGACCATGTCCGGCTTTTTGGCAGGCGAGACGTAGGGCCTGGGTATGCTGGCCAACTCTGCCCACTCGCCCACATACGGGAAATCACCATGCATCCCGATCGCCGCCTCTCGGTGCTTTCGCATCTCCGCGATCTACCATTCCTCGAGAAACTGCACCTCATCGTCGTCCGAAAACTTATCAAAGGTGTTGATCAGCGTCCTTTAAAGCCAGGCTTCCGGGCGCTGCGCTCGCTAGGCATATCCGGGACATGGCGACATAACATTGTAGATGCTCGTGTGATATTATTCCACATGTCCTCCCCAGCCGCTTCGCCTGCGCGCATTTCTTCACCGAAGCTGCCAGAGGCCATCCGTCTCCACCGACCTTGACCATACGCCGGCACATGATCTATTCCGGGAACTACGCGCCCGCCTGGATCCTGGATACCTCGAAGACCTTGCGGTGACGACCGCGCGCTGTCGGCACCACGAGTCTGCGAGGGAGATGTTCGCCGACCTGTGCGCGTTCCCAACGTACACGAAGCGTGCGTCAATCTGGCAGGCTCGCCCGTTGTCGACGTAGACGAGGTGCTCGATGTGCTCACGCACGCCTGGCCTGCGCTCAGAAAATTCTCCTTAGAGAATGATCCATTTCCGGACATCGAACACCAAGATTTTCAGGATCCCTATATGGAGACGCGCCGGTACGCGACATTGGCCGGTCTTTCCCCGCTCGCACGACGATGCCCTCGTCTGCGCATCTTGTCCATCCCACTCCGAGTAGACGAGGATCATATTCCTCGACCTCTGGAGCATGACACTGCTCATCTGTCGGTGGCGCGCCAGGTCGGCATCGATGTGGGAAAGGCGGTTGTAGGTGACAAGGCTGTCGAAGTAGCTGCATTTCTGGTCAGTATATTTCCGTCAGTACAGTTCGTCAGTGCGTGCGATGCTGTTGCGACAGTGGACGATGGGTGGAAAAATGTTGAACACCTGATTAATCAGGCGGGTGAGACCGTCACCGGCAGAGCGCCGAAGTAGCCTTTTGTTGTAATAGTGACATATTCCATGCAGTTTCTGTCTCCAAATAATGGTTAATTTATGCATCATACAAGACGACGACGATTGTGCAAATAAGAGGTTCTTTATTGGAGACACCTAGCTATACTCAACGTACAACTTGAGCGAAAAGAAAACCCTTGGCACGCCTCACACTTAGGCGGCTATCCCCCCGGGAGGGCGACATCATCTCACATTAGTAGCAGATACACAAGAGGGGGCGTTCAACAAGAAGGTACACGAGCAAAAACTGGTATTGAGGCCGGGCGCGGCGCGCGTTAGTGTATAATATTACATGCCGTACGGGTTGACGGTCCTATGAGGATAGCTCCTCGAGCGCCTGCCTCTCCTTCGCGCGTGCATCCAACACTTCTTGCAGAGGCCCGCATTGATCTTTGACCAGGTGATCGTACACAAACTGTAGTCGATCCTTCACCACCCCGCACCATCGACACTGAACCAGATTAATCTTGAAGTGTGCCCCGCCCCTCGTACGCGTCATATGCCTTCGCAAGGTCGCCTTGTCCTTGTCCTTGCCCGTAGAGTCATCGCAACCCTTCCATGCACATGACGCCGTTTTCCCAGCAGACTGACCTCTTCCGAACACGGCGGTGAGGTACTCTTTCAAGTGCGCCTGCGCTTCGTCGCGTGACATATCCTTGTTGCCGCAGTGGTGGGTCGCGTCCTCGATCTCGCATTTTGTGCGCACGTCCGCGATGTATGGAAGGAAGTCGTTGACGTCCATGCCGTGGCGCGTAGCCATAACTTTCCATTTCTCGAGCGTGCGCCTGTCCCTCGGGACGTATACCTCTAAGTTGATCTCCGGCGTAACAGCCTGCACATCGTTGCGCGCCGGCCGCTCGCTGTCGACGACCCTGCTGCAGACCGTAGGCTGTTCTCTGCTAGAAAGAAAGGACATCAGGCAATGATGATTGAGTGTTGTGATCACCAACCGTTGCATATGAGGCGTAAAATCGAGTGGGACTGGCTTCAGACGCTCACAGGCAGTACCAACGGCGCCCGAGGATTGTACGCTCAATCTATTGGAGGACGTGGAGCGTGCAGGACGAACGCTTCGGGGAGGGTGTGCGTTCAGGGTCAGCGCCTTCGTGGAGCACGCAGACGGGACGGTCGTCCAGAGCGCTGCTGCCAGCAAGGCGCTTGATCATGTTGTTCGTGTCAAGATGGAGCTTGATCTTGTCGCGCATCTCGTTGACTGTATCGATGTTCTGTCGGTGGGTAAGCGTGCGGGAGAGGGCGCGGAAAAAGAGGCGGGCGCTACTGACGCGGAGATATTCGGGGAGCTTGGTGCCGAATCCGAGACATTGAAGTCGGAGGCGCGTGCAGGTGCGGCAGTGGCCGTCCTCATCGCGCTCCTCGTCGCATTTCTGAGGGTGGTGAGCGGGTGGCAGAGGTGCGGGGGGGCCAGTGCGAACCTTGCGGCGGACGCGACAGGTATAGCAGCCGCTCTTTGCGCGCGCGGCGCCCTTGGCGCGGTCTGCGGGAAGTTCCTGGCCGTGTGTAGTCTCTTTTCTACGTCGGAAGATGAGTCAAAGGATACGAGTGAGGGTTGGACAACTCACGCTGGCACACGAGGCTTTGTAACAGGTGGTCGTGACTCCTGACGTGCAGTGACACGGGTGGCCGAGGGCTGTATGCTCAATTCGGTGGATGAATCATACTTGAAAGAGCACGGCACACGGCGCTTGCCGGCAGCGTCGAGTGGAGCAATGTGCGCGGGAGGCGCCTCAGATCGCGCAAACGACTCTGGGAAAGAAATATGGGTTGTAGACATGGTGGGGAGAGGACTCTGCCACTGCGCGTCAGCCGCCACCGCGAGCACGCGTACGCATGCCACCACAGAAGGTCCATGCACTTAAAGAGCGGTCTTGCGTATATGCTGTCGAAAGGAGCGACAAAGGCGAGCCAATACAAATTATCAGTTCACACTGCTTGCCAGCCAGTGGTTAAGTAGCGCCAGTGGAACGAAGAGAAGGTCGTGATTGAATTGCGTATGGTTCAAGTTCGTCGCAGTTGGAGACGCTCGATCAGAGTACATAGGTCATGATGAATTGGTAGGGAGCCTTCAGTAGTGCATCAGACAGGATTAGAGAGGAGAACAAGAAAGAGGAGGAGTCCATGGTGATTGTCGAGAACAAGAGGAAGCCGCCATGATGGCAAGAACAAGGCATCGGATCGACCGGACCGGCTATCGGCGGTGCCTTTGCGGCGTCCTTGTCTGCGCCGCCCCTCACGCGCTCAGAGCAAAGCCTTCAGGTCAACGCTTACGACTACATGGCGGGTCCCAAAGACTCAGATTATTGCACCACGATCAGGCATCCGGTGTGAGCCAGAGGGCGGCGTTGCTGTGAGTCGGACAAGAGCGCGTATCATCCCCGCCCTGTCCCCACCATCTGCGGCGTCTCTGCATGCAAGCTTATACTGAATGATATCGTCCGCAAGTACCGGAGCAGGGACCATTCGATTCTTTCTCACCTCTGCTGTCACTGGCCCATTTACCACTGGCTCCCTCTCGTCCATCGCTCAGCTTTTTGATTGTTTCCCCGTGCCCTAAGAGCTGCGTGTGCTGCAAAGAGCTTTCAATTCCCTACACGCGATGCAGGCAGATCGGGATAGCTTGAGCGCCGAACTTCGGCAGGTCAAGGTGCGTGTACGCGTTCGCCCGTGCGCTCGTTTGCTCACGCAATCCTCAGCATGACCTGCAGAGCAGTAATCTACGCCTGACTGCGACGAACGCCAATTTGGAAGAGATGATCGGGGAACTCGAGGACAAAAACGTGGAGCTGCAGTACAGCTACTCCAAGATCGATACTCAGAGGACACAGCTCGCCGCTCTGAGGAACGAGCCCTCGAGATTCTCAATAAGGAAAGGAGCTGGCGACCTTGGAAAGAGCGCTGCAGTTGACCGAGACTAGGGTGCGTGACTGTCAATTAGATGTGGTTTACGCGCTGACCGTCGAGCCAGGAAGCGAGGTTGCTCTCTGAAGGTGCTCTGGCGCAAGCGAAACACGCTACTGCACGCGCGGAAGAAGCGGCTGAGACCGAGCGTGCTGCACGACTGAAAGCGGAAGAGGCGGCTGCACATGAGCGGGTTGCACGACACGACGCGGAAGAGGCGCTAGGCCAAGCAAACACGTGCGCATCTGCAGCCGATGCAAGGGCTGCCGCTGCTGAAGCACAGGCCGCCGCTGCTGAAGCACAGGCCGCCGCTGCTGAAGCACGAGCCGCCGCCGCTGAAGCGCAGACCGCCGGATCACGGGCCACCGCCGCCAATGCTGTCGCTCAAATGGTACGTCAGAAGAGCAATATACTGGCCGTCCTGGATAAGCGCCATTCGGATACTCGAGTGGCCACCGATAGCGCCCGGAAGCGCAAGCGCCGCAAGAGATCGAGGAGCGGACTTCTCTTGACGACGAGCGACCTGGAGCAGTCCATGAACGACTCGGAGCCTCTGCCGTATTCGATAGATATGAGCGCCGGTTATATCATTATGGACACCTATTCAGGCCGAAGGCGCCGGGCCAGATGTGAGGGCATCCACATCGCGCCTGGAGGATGTACCGCGGGCCAAGATTATACCGTCGTCCGCTGATCATACTCGAAAGCGGAAGTACAGCCGGACAGTAGTTATTTCGTTGATACGAAAGCAAGTCGCTGCTGTGTCTGCGAGAGAGGCTGAGTGTTCGGAGACATCGACCAAAGCCGAAGGCCATCTAATAAGTTCATGAATTCAACCGTCTTCTTGTCTGTCTGCTGCCTGTTAGGTTATTTCAAGGCGCAACGCGAGGGTACATAAGCAAGGTTCGACTTGCAGTGCCGTGATCGTGGGATTGTGATCACCTGACGTGGCCTCTGGCCGAACGAATCGGAATGATCGGACACGTTTCTTTGTTCGATTCGAGTCAGCGCCGAACGCTGTCGATACCACCTGCTCTTTGTTCTGAGTCACGCGATAATTCCACGTTGCTGGCCCTTTATACCAAAACATCCTTCAAAACTTGAGACTCGAATTCAGCTCGAATTTCCCCCCTTCGCACGTTCTCTCGGACCATTGACTTTTAATCTTTTCACGATGCCGACTCCGAACCCTGCGCTCTCAAGGCTTTCGCCAGAATACATGGAGCCAATAGAATCTCTCAACTCGGGCTCTGCAATGATGCATCCTGTCGCGACTGTGGACATGGGAGCTCCGCCTATCCAGCAACCCAGTGATACGCCGGTCTCACCAGTGCGCGAGTCAGACGGCTCCATCGGATCGCTTTTCGTTTCGGTATACGATATATTCTTGGAGGTCTGCAAGGCTCTTCTCGCCACCGAGGTTGGCCGCGCCGACCTCCTCCGTCTTGCCACCGTCAATCGGGCCGTCAGCGACGTCGCACTCGACGTACTGTGGGAGAAGCAAAACACGATCACGAATCTCTTCCGCGTCCTTCCAAGAATCGAGGAGAAACGGGTGGTACTCAGGGAATGGCGGGTACATCCATATCTCACGGAGTGCGGAGGACCAAAAATGTATAGGTGCGATGTTGAACGTCTGGTGAGTAGCTTCACTTCGCTTTGTTTATTCTGTGTTGACAAACTTGCCCTGCAGCTTCTCACCTTGCGAGATCCCAAGCGCAATCTGACGGATGACGAGTACGCCCGATTTATGAGCTATGCCTCTCGCATCAAGGTGCTTGAAGACTCGGACCATATACCAAGGGTGCCTACGAGGATCGACCAAACTCTTCTGCTTTGCGTTTTGCGACGAGGACCAGTGCTCCCCAACGTGCGCACACTGCGCGGGGAGGCAGGGGGAACCTTCGAAAAAGTCGATATGCAGGTTCAATGGAGCAGTAACGACACCGACGCCGTTCTTGCGGTCGTTCGTAGCGTCGGCTTCACTGTTATCCAAACTCTAGGCGTCTTCGCGCCCCTATCCCACATTTGTTCCTTGACTATATCTCCCGGGGAGAATTACGAAGCGATTCCCTACCTTCGGCATCTCGCGTCTCTCGAAGAGCTTCACCTCTACTACTTCCGCTCTCCCGGCCTTGTCCCAAACAAGCCACCCGCACCCGCACCTGGGTTTCGCGCGCTGCGCACACTCCTGCTGTCAGAGACGCGCGGCATTGATCATGCCTACGAGGTCCTGCGTGCCATGTCCTCAGAACCGATGCAACTGCGCTTACTGGAGCATTACGACTTCCGATCATACTCAGGAGACGATGGGAGCTGGCGCACCGGGCAGCACGACGCAAGACGTTTCTACCGTCTCTTGCGTGACCGCGTCGACCGCAGCACGCTCACCACGCTACGTGTCACCACAGGCCGCGGTGACGATGTTCCCCCTCGCAAGCTCTTCTCGGCCTTGCGCGCATTCCCGAACATCACGAGAACGACCGTCTTTTTCAACCACGAGCAGGCAGACATCAATGGCGCGTTGGATGTTCTCACCGCTATGTGGCCGAGACTGAGTTACCTCTGCTTTCGTAACCGGACAGCGGCAACTACGGGCTTTGGAGAGGAGCCAGACATGTCGCGGGTGACACTTGCGGGGCTGGTGCCCATCGCTACGCGGTGCCCGGAGCTATCGATACTCAATGTGCCGCTCGACTTGCAGGAGGTACCCGAACCGGTCCAACTTCTCGAGCACGAAGTTCTTGAAGGACGACTTGTGCATTTGAATGTCCAGGACGTAACTCCGTATCATGCGGACGTCGAGGGCATAGTGCAGTTCCTGGCCAGTATCTTCCCAGCCATGACTCTGGGCTGCATCTATGCCTGCGACTTGGACGAAAGGTGTGCAGATGCGTGGTATGATGTCGCTCGTGAGGTTCGGAGGGCATCTTGGCCTGGCTGTACTCCGGAGGATCTCTCGATGGAGTAGCGAAGTGTGTTTCCCAATCTGATTAGACAATGACTTCGACCGTTATGCTCATGCTTCGACGTATGGTATCTTCATGGATGTAATCATAAATTGAACGTCTGCCTCGGGAGACTTCTCTATGAAAATTTGGACGCGTGTCAAACTCGGAATCTGACTCGGAGTACAAACGTCTTTGCCGAGGACGAGCTCGTCCAGCACGCGGGTGACGGAGAGCGCCGACAACAGCACTAACATGGAGGGGCCCATGCAGTGCTGCCGCCTGAGGCTCGTATCTAGAGAGATGGCCGTTTTCTTACACAACTTCGCGTCGTAGTGCAAGAAAACGCATTATATGCAGGCAGTCGTAGTATATAGGCAGTAGGGGTACAGTACAGTATATGCATATTGACACGATATGTTCGAGCACGATTATCAGAGTCTCGTCCAAGTGGCAATAATCACCACAATCCCACTGCGCGTCTCTTCAGTACATTTGTTTGCAGAAAAGATATGATCACTACTCACCCACGTCGCTCGTCCACTGCCCGCCCGGCTTCGCCCACCCATCCACAATCGGTACGTATCCATCCAGTATGTAGCGCACCGGCGCAATACACGCCTTCAACGTCGACGGATATTCATATGCTTGGCCCCACCCACAGATGTGCGCCGTCACAAGCAAAAAGGGCTCCTTCTCCGAGCGGCGCTTCGTCTGTGGCGCCAAAGCGTGACTGGTCGGGGAGGTGGTGAAGTTGACGAGCATATGATAGTCGACGGTGTTTGTCGGTGGGAGGTCAGCACGGAGGTGGGAGAGATGGCTGCGGATGTAGGCGCGCGTGTGCAGAGGGTTTGGAAGCGCATGTCAAGGGGGGTGAGGTCGACGGCGGTTAAGTATCCGCATGAGGCTGTGGACGTGGTGGTCAGCGAGGGCTTGGTCGAGTGGTGGCGACGTACTTACCATCTTGCGTTGTTGCCTGGACCGAGCGGCAACTCGGCGCGTGCGACTTCAAATCCTTCCTCTGGCAATATTTAGAGCAGTAACACGTCGTGAGACACATACTACGACGGAGCTTGCCGCGCGCCTGATCTGCGCTGGTCCGAGGTCGTGCACTAGATAGATGGTGAGATGCGGGTCAGGATCAGGCGACCGACGAACACGCACCTTGGTATTCGCGCAGACCTTGCTGAACGACGAGTACAGAACTTCTATTTGCTCGCGTAGTGACACATCGATGTCATGTATCCCAAACCGAGTTACCTTGCCCCCCGGATACAGCGCGCGAAGCACGTTCACGTACATCCCCTGGTGCGCGGTGCGCGATCCAGCGCAAGATGTTATCCATCGCCGACGTCGGAAACACCCGATAAAGCATCAGAAAAAGAAGCATTGAAGACCCCATCCTTCAGCGCCCAAACCAGCGACCGCCTATCAGTGCCACTCGCCTGGTGCCACATCCCAAACAGCGCCTGGCACTCGCGACCTGCAGCGCCTGCCTCGTCAAAGAAGTTGACATCACCACATCCCGGACTCGGCACGGCACAGGTAGGGACGGGCTGATGAAGATCGCAATGACCGTCAGTTGATTCATAGCTCTTGAGCCCACCTCGTCGTCAGGCTGATGTCCATCCCCGGGGGGCACGCGTCCACCAACAGGCGCACCATGCGCAGGCAGCAGCGGTGTAGGCGGCGGAGGCGGCCGCCGACTATGGGCAGGATGACGTCCAACGCGCGGGAGTCGGGGACTAGCCGCATAGGGATAATCCGGGCGAAGCCATCCGACAGGAGCAATGCAGGCTTCAGCACACCAAACAGCGGGTAAAAATTATCCTCGCGCGCGAGGGCCTCGGAGACCACGCAGTAATCGTCGACGCGGAGCAAAAGATCGAAGGCCAACTGGTGGACGTGCGGCGTTTGGTCAAAAAGGTCGCGGAGCGCGGGTTTGACGGAGAAGAGCGCGTAGAAGGCGCCGGCGATGGCGGAGAGGGGGACGTGCTTCATCCTGGGGGTGTTTAAATGGTGCACGGGGTGCAGGAAGTCCAGCCAGGAGACGATTGGGTGCCACAGTTTGCGCACGTGGGGTTCAATGAAGGACCTCGGAAGGGGCGCGACGCGCTCTGGGTGCTCATTTACGATTCCAAGAAGGTCGCTGAGTGCGTGTAGGCCGAGGACAGCGTTGTGGGCGGTGTCAGAGCACATCTGCCAGCGCTCGTCCTCTCGTTCGAGAGTTTTCCAGTTGAGATGGGAATGGCTCCAGACACTGGAAGGGCCGTCTATGGCGGAGAACAGACTTGATCTCCTTACTAGCATAGTCGATGTCTCGAGCTGTGGCCAGTTTTTGGCGGAGGATTCGGGCCAAGGAAGTGAGGAGCGCGCAGTCGTCAGACTCGTCGGCTGAAGACATGACGAAGAAAGACAAGTATGATGAAGAGAGAAGAGACCCGCATTTTGGGGGAAGGTGCCACAGCGATGGTCGAAAGAGAGGTTATGGTGGGTAGAGACGAGGCGCGATTGGTCGGACCCGCAAAATTTTTAAACTGTTGAGCGTGAAATCACGTGCGTCTGTGACCAGCCACCATCGTTTGTGATCAACGACCTTCATTGCGATGGTCGTGTCCTCTGTCGTTTGTTGTGAGTGTCATGTACGTTCTGCGTCACGCTGCATTTCGTGAATTGCTGTATGTGACAGTCATGCCAGGCGTTCAGAATCAGGACTCTAATGTTTTTGTGTGTTACCATCGTACCTCTCCGCAGATCGTCATCCACGCCTTCTTCGGCGACGGGCAGTTCTCCATGTCTTGCCTTCTGTGGGCAATCACTTACTTCGGCTTGCAGACCGTCATCTCCCTCGGCAACCGCCCCGTTTCCTACTTATTGCCGCGCGCGCTTTCATGTTCCTATTCAATATTCACCGCCTGACCGTGAAAGCTTAAACTGAATGGTAACTGGGGCCTGGCACACCGCATGTCAGGCCTGTAGACCTCATGACGGGACGCTGATTCTCCGCTCATTCTCCTCCGATACACGTTCTGTCTTTCCCTCGTCCTCGACACTTCTCGCGTCCTCCGGCGCCGCACAATTCTTGTCGATCGCCTAAGGCCTTGGGTCCTGACTCCTCTCACCGCGCCTCGGCGCCTGAATTCATCCCCCATCGGTTATCCTCAACTCACACAGGCAAACGTTTCTCGGCGGCGCGCCTGGGCGCCTATTCTCATCCCACACCGGCCAACGTTCCAGGATGTCGCCCGGTAGTAGTACGGATCAACGACGCGTCCACGATAGGAGGAGCAGCGCATGCGTCGATGGCGTGACAAGCAAAGCGCGCGAAGACGACGCGACGAGCATAGCGCGCGTCGATGACGCGAGGGGCAGAGCGCGCGTCCATGACACGACGAAAGACACGCGCGACGACACGATGAGCGACGAAGACGCGACGAGCAGCGCAAACCACGGCGCGATGATCATCGATACACGTGCAACGAGCAGCCCACGCCCGACCCATTCTCCGCAGAGCACTACGACATCCCTGCCTCAAGACGCGCAGACGCCCTCCCTGCCCCACAGCGCGCAGACACCTCTCCCTCATTCCTCGCAGACGGCACTCTCCCATTCCTCGCAGACACCCTCCCTTCATGCCGACACGACACCCCGATCCGTCGAAGAGCTCGAAGCAGCCCTCGCCTCCCTCTATCGCGCGAACTCCCGCGGCCAAGCGGGCCTCGACGTGCTCAAGCGCCGCAATGGGAAGCTCGCGAAGCGCGTCGAGGAGCTGGAAGCGGGGAGGGAGATCGTGGAAGCGGGGAGGGAGGCGATGAAGAGGGAGAGGGACGCGTGGAAGCAGGAGAGGGACACGATGATGGAGGAGAGGGATGTGCTGAAGCAGGAAAGGGATTCGCTAAAGGGGGAGTCGAAGGCGACGAAGGATACGCTGGGCGAAGAGAGGAAGCAGAAGGAGGCCCTCAGGGCCGAGCTCGAGCAAGTCAAGGTGCGTGGCCGCGTCCCGATGAGGCTACCGTGTTGATGTGCGCTTACCTATACTGACATGCGGCCCAGGACAACCTCCAGGCGGCTCAGGTCGACCTTCAGGCGATACGGGTCGACTTCCAAACGGCTCACAGCGACCTACAGACAGCTCAGGAAGCGGCACGGGTGGCCGATAACGCATCGCAGGTCAGGGCTCTACGTCTCGACACGGCAGAGGCGGCTCTGAAGGCGACGCAAGGAATGCTGGAAGCGACGCGTGGGGAGCTGGAGTCGACGCGTGGGGAGTTCGAGTCGATCCGCGTGGAGCTGGAGGCGACGCAAGGAGAGATGGAAACGACGCGCAGAGAGCTAGACGAGAGGAACACCGATCTGAAAGCACGAGACGTCGAAATTCAGGCGAAGGACGTCGAGCTTCAGGCGAGGGATGTCCTTTTGGACACGAAGGATGCCGAGCTCGCCGAGCAGGGCGCCGAGCTCGCCAGGCAGGACGCTGAGCTCGTTGCTAAGGTCGCTCAGCTGGCCACGAGGGAGTCCGAGCTCGCTGAACAAAACACGAGCCTCGTCGCCACAAAGACCGAGCTCGCCACAACAAGGAACGAGCTCGCTGCCACACGGACTGAGCTTGTCACCACGCGGAATGACCTCACCATGAAGACCGCCGACCTCGCCGCCACCAGGACCGAGCTCTCTACGGCCCAGGTCCGCATGTATCCTACCCCTTGACTACGCGCTGACCGCTTGCCGCAGGATGCTATACGAATCTCTGACCGAGCTGCTTTACGAACGAACGCTCGCGTGGCTGCTGTTCAGGACCGTGTGGCGGAAGTCGAGGCCCGTGCGGCGGAAGCCGAGGCCCGTGCAGCGGAAGCTGAAGCTCGGGCAGCTGCTGCTCAGGACCGTGCGGCGGAAGCTGAAGGTCGTACGGCGGAAGCCGAAGCAAACGCCCAAGAACTCTCCCTGCAGATGATCGGCATACACGCCATTATCGGCAAGAAGACGCTCCCAGCCGTGGTCGGATCCACTGCTCATCCATCCCCATCCTCGGCGGCGCTGTCATTCTCGATGGCGCCCACAGGCTCGACGATGTCGCCATCCTTGACGTCTTCACAGCACGAGGTGACCGACTCGACACCCATCCCGGCGTCCTTGGCGCCCACTTCGGGACCTTCGACGACCCTGGCATGCCATGCATCAGCGATATCGCAGATCCACCGTGGTGCGAAGCACGGAGGCTATACCGCGAAGGAGATGGAATCCACCGCGAACGACATGCGATCTACTACGCCGGAGGACCACGGCTCTCTCGACGATCCTGCCACTGCGTTCAATCTCCCCACTTTGGCCTGCCCTGAAAGTTCGCCTGCTCCCTTCACTGGTACTCTGCCCCATGCCGGCATCTCGGGACGGTCTGACGAGATCTTGACGCGCTCTGGCGAGATCCCGTCGCCCTCCCATGGCACTTCTCGCCGGGCGCAGCCGAATCGTGATGCCATCGCGGAGGCTGCCTCTCACTCCAGAATGCTCGCGGATTCTGCCTCTCACGCCGCGCGTTCTGCCTCTCGCGCCAGGACGCTCTTCACGCCTGCGTCGCCAGCGTCTCCTTCAGCAAATACACATGCCCTTCCTGCTCGCGCATCGCCGGCTAGTCAGAATTCGAGGGCGCATGGGTGGAAGTCTAGGGCTTACGGGGAAGCAGACGATGCGCCGCGTGGGAGGGCTATGCATCAGCCCTCGTCCGTTGACTCTGCTCAAAAGCGGAAGCGCAGCCCGGTGGCAGTGGACCGCTCTTTGACTCGAAAGCGCATTGCGTCTGTAAGAGAGGCAGGACATCCGACGAGCGCGGCACAGCAGCCGACGGCCAACCAGCGTGGGTCATCGACCATGGACGAAGACCTTCCAACGTATACCAAGCGCATCCATCGCCCGCGCGTGCCGAAGGGGATCGAAGAATCCCTACTGACCGCTGCAGCATCTTCCGCGTCCGCTCCGGCTGTAGCGCGCGACTCTCGTCGAGGGAAGGTTCGCGTTGCGGAAAAGCCGCGCTTTCCTCTGACAGAGAAGACCCGCTTAACCACAAACTCGTCCAGCGGAGTCATTCGTCGGCGTACGCGTATTCCTCTTCTGTATAACGACCATAGTCTGACGCCATAAAGCTTATTCCAGTAGAAAGGTCACAGACTTTCCTACAAACGAGCGCGGCGAGCGCTTGTGTGCTCAGGTAGGTCTTGTGCTGCCTTTCATAGCTTCGTTGTCATTCTTGTTTTCTCTTGCATGCGTTGACACTGAGGCCTCGATATACATGCACTTCATTAACTCTTTGCTTCAGTGCAAGCGTACGCAGACTCATCTGAAGAGTCCCCGCTACTACCCTAGTCATCTTGGGCCGGGGACGGTTTGTCAGATGTAAGTCCTACAGTGTTTTCCCGCTGAGCCGGTTTCGACGTATACTGATGCTATCGATTCGCCGCAGATGCTCTAGGCGCAACGCAAAGAAGGCTGACGTCAAGGACATCGAGAACGACGAGGCGTAGGCGCGAGCGCCCTGATGGCTCATTCACTGCAGACGATCGTTTGCCTACTTCAAGCGCGTCACTCCCCGCGGATTTTATGGACTCTGATCTTTCTCGGCCTCTCATCTATCGTTGTATCTCTTGATTGCCCAACTATCTCTTGCTGTCACTACTACTATCTCTTGTTGTCACTTTCTACATCTTGTATCGTCCGTGCTTTCTTGCATTTGCATATTACTCTGCGTCCCGTTGTGTCTTACCTGTACCTTACTTGTATCTCTTTCTATGTGGCTCGCTCCCACCCTTCTTGATTGTCCTGCTTCATCGATTTGTTGTATTTTGTCTCCGACTCTATAGAAACTCCCGAATCCTTCTCATACCCGTCTCTTATCATGTCTGTAAAGCATCCTCACTCCATGCCCAGGCTACAATTATCATTGCCACACGATCAGTCCAAGCCGGGAACGCGCCTGAAAGTTCAACGCATATGTAACGCACGAGGTTCGACTTCTGGCATCGTGATCGTGGGATTTTAATCACCTGACGTGGCCTGTCGGTGATCGACATTTGTTTCTTTGTTCGTTGAACACCGTCAATATTACCTGTCCTTTGTTCTCAGACACGAGGCCATCTCACGCCGCCCGCCATTGTCAGCTGCATATAAAGCCGGAGCTCAAATTCTTCTCCTTCGCTCCTGCATCCACGCGCTCTTCGGCGGGCTCTCGAACTGACTCCTCGCCTCCTCCCATTCCGACAAACCCTGCGCTGTCAAGACCTTCACAGAAAAGCATGGAACCTTTCGACGCTATCAGCTCAGCTTCTGCGTCTCAGGTTATGCACCTTGCCGCGATCGCGGACATGAACGCCCTGCCGGAGCAGTCGCTCGCTGGTGACACCGTCTCGCCGCTCAAGTCAGAAAACTCCATAGGGTCGATCTTCGTCTCGGTATACGACATATTCCTCGAGGTCTGCAGGACCCTGCTTGCCACCAAGGATGGCCGTGCCGACCTCCTCCGCCTTGCTACCGTCAATCGGGCCGTCAGCGACGTCGCACTCGATGTGTTGTGGGAAAAGCAAAACACAATCACGAATCTCTTCCGCATCCTCCCGCGCATCGAAGAGAAGCGCATCAAACGTACGCTGTGTCATCCTATCCGCACAGCCGACAATAGGTTCGGGATGCCATACATGTACAGCGTTCATGTCAACCGGCTGGTGAGCAATTTTCACATGGCCCTATCCTTTCCCGTGTTGATTGACGCGCAATGCAGCTTCTCACCTTGCAAGGCCCTGACGATAATCTGACGGACGTCGAGTACTCCAGATTCCTCAGCTATGCCGCCCGGATTAAGGTGCTCAAGGACCGGAATCATAAGCCAGGAGTGCACCCACTGATCGACGAACGTCTCTTGCGCTGCGCTCTTCAAAAGGGGCCCATCCTCCCTAACGTGCACACCTTGCACATCGGCTGGGCGACCGAGACGACCCTTGACGGAGTCGATACCGAGGTACAAGCGAGCGATAACGGCTCCGACGTCGTTCTCGCGATGGTTCACGACTACTATGCCTGTATCCCTATCGAGACTCTCGGTGTCTTCGCCCCCATCTCCCATATCCGCTCTCTGTCTATCTCCCCCGGCAGAGACTACAAGGCGATCCCTCACCTCCGACACCTCGTCTTTCTCGAAGAGCTCCACCTGTTCTACTTCCCTGGCCCCGTCCCAAGCAAGGCACCCGCGCCCGCGCCCGGGTTCCGCGCGCTGCGCACTCTCCGGCTATCAGAGACGCATGGTCTGGACCATGCTTACAAGGTCCTGCAAGTCATGTCCTCAGAGCCGTTGCGCCTGCACGAACTGCAACACTACGACTTGCGCTCAAGAGACTCGATCGACGAAGGGAAGCGGGAAGCCGGGCAACTCGAAGCCAGACGTTTCTTCCGGCTCTTGCGCGACCGCATCGACTGCAACTCGCTCACCACGCTCCGTGTCACGACAGGCCGCGGTGGCGATATCCCCCCTCGCAAGCTCTTCTCGGATCTGCGCGCCTTCCCCAATATCTCGACGATGAATGTCTATTACAACCACGAAGGCGCAGACATCAATGGCGCGGTGGATGTTCTCACTACGATGTGGCCAGGATTGACAGCCCTCGGCTTTGCCAATCGCGCGACAAGAGGCATGTCGTGCGTGACACTCGCGGGACTGGTGCCCATCGCTACTCGCTGCCCCGGGCTCAGTAGTCTCAGCATACCGCTCGACTTATGGCAGGTACCCGAACCGATCCATCTTGAGGACCACGAAGTGCTCGAAGATCGAGCTGTCCAGCTGGACGTGCAGGATATATCACCCCGCGAAGATATGGAAGGCATAGTGCGGTTTCTGGCCAGTATCTTTCCTGCTATGACGCTAGGCTGCATCTATGCCCACGAGAGTCCGGAGAGTTCAGCTGCATGGTATGACGTGGCCCATAAAGTTCGGAGGGCATCTCGTCGCCAATCCGATACGGAGAGTGGTTCTACGGAGTAGGGGCGCCGCGTCAGTGATGAAAACCCCACACAGGTGAATTAGACAATTGCATCTGCTCCTTTTCGACGTACAGTGAACCGTCGTAGTTCACTTAGCATGTGGAGATGGTATTGAGCTACATACAGAGTATCTACTCGTGGTACGAGGAGTATCAGGAGCTCTGGTATGGTACGGCGCCCGATGACATGTCATGGGTACGACGAGAAGCGCTTCTGCAGCTCGATCTATGTAAGCACGGCTCAGTCCATGTCGACGTCCATCGCATCATCAGAGGCGAGAGCTGTGGAGTAAGAGTGTTGGCCTCCGGAGGAGCTGGAATCGCCATAGCTCGACACCGAAGAGGAAAATGATGGCGTCGGCGAGGCGAAGCCAAATCCCCAGACAGGTGCAGCCGAGTTCTGGTACGACGAAGGATACGTCTGAGGGGATGGATTCAGGGGAGCTGAGGATGGAAGGGACGGGAGGGAGGACGCAGTTTGGAGGGGTTCGTGGCGCGGCTGAGTCTAGGTCAGATCAAGCGATGCCTGCGCAGTGAGTACACGCACCTGCTCATGATTCCCGGGGTCCTGTACGCTTGCGGTACGTTGTATCGCGCGCTGCACACGCGAGCCGCCGGCCACCTTGCGCGGCTGATTGCTCGGCCAGTCCTTGCGCGCTGGGATACGGATCTTCAGACCCGTCGACTGCTGATCACTCGCAGCGGGAGAAGTCATAGCGCTATCCATGGTAGGTCGCGTTTGGGATGCTCGTTCACTGAGACGAGTGAGAAGCCAGGGAAGAAGTACGCTGCGGTTGGGCTCGGAAAATGAGGACCTGAGAGATGGGCGTGGGCGATAAGCAGAGAAGCCGTGCCAGGGCCCTTTTATACAGCAAGGTCATCTGACGAGTCTTATTGTCCGGCGGTCCTGCCCACTGGTCTTTGTCGATGCGGGCACAGTTTCAGATGTATGGTTAGCCATGACAGTCACAGAACCTGACGACCGGAGGAAGTACATGGCAGGAAACAAAAGAGAGGCCCAATTTGGGAGGAGCGTCGGCCGGCCCGGCCCGTCGCATGTTCTGAGCGAAGATCCCTTTTCAATCTGGGACTTGGTCTCGACCGTCACCGAGGTTTTGGTCGTCAGACTCGTTGCCCATGAATCGATTTTTTCGCGTTCATTCAATCCCCAATATCCATGCATGGCTGCTGCTCGATCGCCGGCTCTCCGGCCAAAATTCAAGCTCATCGGCCAATAAGCAGCCATTGCTTCGGAGGCGAAAGTCAGCTGGGACAACCCTGCACTCTCCGTACGTCTGCACAATAGTATTCATATGCTCTCTCTGTGAAGCCGCTTTCTCACCTTCTGGATAGAAGCACAGCTACACAGCTGTCCTTGGCGCTTATTTGCGGCACCAATCCGGCTAGCATTCAATCAAGTCACGATATCTACCGCCTTCTCATCGACGGCGGCCTCGTGGACTCCTGCAGGCGCCTCTTGACCTCTGCTACATTTCCCGTATGATTCCTCCCCTGCCATTGTCACATACCCTGTCGTCAGATCCTGCTTCTGCAGGATCGCAATCGCATGCAAAACAACGTTTCCGAAAGGTCACCAGACTCTGGCTCGACGGCGCGTGCATCGTTATTCGGGCTGGGGACTACGGCTTCCGCGTTCCGCAGCTTCAGCTCAGCCAGCGGGCGCTGTTGTTCGCAGATCTCTTCAGCGGCGTTCCGCGCTCGCGGACCGCGGATACATACCATGGATACCCTTTGATCACCCTGAACGATCCCCCCGTGGACGTAGAGGTATTTCTTCTCGCGCTCTTCGACGCCAAGTAAGCTACAGCATCCCATAGCTGTGTGTGAGGCTCATCAGCATCACAGGTTCGCTTACAATCTCCCCTCGCTCCCTCTTTCAGACCCGCGGTCGTACAGGATCTATGCAGGCATACTCAAAATGAGCCATCGATACCGCGCGTTGTATTGGCGACGGAAGGCGCTTTACTGTCTGTCGCCCATGTACCCCACGACTCTTTCGCGCTACGACGAGCTCAATCATCCTGCTCATTACAACGCCTACAACGCCCGCACCGCTAGATTAGCTAGTCGCGTCGTCGTAGACGCAGCCCTGGCCGTCGGTGCCAGATGGCTCGTCCCCGCCGCTCGGTTAGTCCTCATCTCTGCGAGCGCTAGCAACGTGTCGGGCGGTTCGCAACTTCGCCCCCACGCCGACGAGGTCAAGATGTGGCACGAGTACAAGCTGTGGTGGATAGATCTTGTGTGGCGCATGTATTGCCCGGTGCCAGCGATGGCGCGGTGCGCCTCTTCCGATATATGTCGGGTGGCCTTGTTGGATCACAGAGAGGAGGCTTTCGATCGCCGCACCTTCGAGCTCCGCGCCATCTTGACGAAGGTCCCACCAGTGCATCGCGTGCTTTGCGATACGTGCGCCCCTTCATATTTGAGGCGGCATCAGCTTTTGCGGCGGCATTTTTGGGACTCTTTGATGGACATATTTTCGGGAGGCTCCTGGGAGAGCTGCCAGCGGGAGGCTCCTGGGAGAGCTGCCAGCGCGAGATGCGGAAGGATTTGGGCAGAACCAGGACTACGACCCAATACTTATGTGAATGTGAGTTACGCGCATCAGTCTCTCATTGTATACTTACCCTCGCTCAGGTCACGAATGATCTGTTCTTGCTATGCGAGAGTTCAACGGTGGGCCGAGTTGAAAAGAAAGGATCTGGAGAAATGACATTGACTTGTGAAGCTGTTATTGCCTCGTTATCGCGTATTGAAGGTGCTCTACTGTCTGTCGCACATGTACCCCACTACTCTGTCGCGTTACGACGAGCTCAACAACCCCGTGAATTGCGACGCCCACGATACTCACGCCGCTAGAGCAGCTACTGCAGTAATGTCGTCTCAGACGCAGCCCTGTCTGTCAGCCGCCAAGCTTCTCCGTCAGCAGCTTTGAGACTATTTGTGGACATCCTCGCGTGAGGATCCAGGGAGAGCCGTTTGCGCGAGATGCGAAAGGAATAAGAGGCGAATCTGTGAGTTACTACGCGCACTGCCTGTTTCTCGTCGTATACCATTACTTAGGTCACCGATGCTTCAATTTTGCTATCTGAACATTTTCTGCGTCCGTGCCGGCTTGAAGAATATCTCGTGCGCTACGCCAAGTCGTAATTCCCAGCTCATGAGTCATTCGACTTGAACTACAAGCGGCAAAACCCGGACACGTGACTCATGCTGTCGGAGCCGAGAGCCCCTGTCGCAGCACAGCCTCATAGCCATCCCTCCTTTTCTTTTCCGATCTGTGTTTCTTTCCATCTCCGCTTGCCGTGCCGCATACAATATCTTCAAATGGATATGACGAACATTGTGCCTCTGAAAGCGGAGAGGCCATCACTAGACTCGACAACAACGCCAGCCCATGACACATGCAACGCCTCCCGTACTACATCCACGATGCCAGGCGTGGCTGAAGAGGTAGACGAGAGCGTGCCAAATGCAGCGGTCGAATCCGCAGGCGCTCGCCTGTCGTCCATATATGAGCTGTTCCTCATGATCTGCAAGCTATTGGTCGACGATGGGGGGCTCTCAACCCTCCTTAATTTCGCCACCGCCTGCCGCGCCATGAGCGATGTCGCCCTTGACCTTCTTTGGGAGAAGCAGATTCATCTAGGCAACCTGCTCCTCACGATCCCCCGCGTGGAAAGCAGTTGGGTTATCCGCTATCGAAGTATCGATATGTCCTCGCGCGAAGTCAAGAGATTAGTGCGTGTACATACTATTTTGTCGGATCTCATCGTTCTGACCCATCATCCTGACAGTTATTGAAGCTCCCAGAGGAGTCACAACACGCAGCCCTGACAGAAGCCGAATACGCCAGCTTCCTCAAATATGCGCGACGCATCAAGATTTTTGGGGACCGTAAGCACATGGACGACCCGCACGTTATCATAGACAGGCGTCTCCTCCGCGCGATAATTGAGTATGGCCCCATCTTACCAAACGCGCACACAATCAAATTCAGAAGTAGCGAGCAATTCGCCTTTGGGGGAATGAAAATCGTGTCGCAATGCGACGGTACCACGACGCCGCCTATCAGTTCTAGTTATGCATGGGTATCGCTGGCGGGCCAGTATTACAACAATCACACGACCAGTATGGAGTATCGCGCGATAGTCCCCTGCGCGTCCCTTTCGAACATCCGCGCGCTGACGATTCCACCCGGAGAACACTTCGAAGGCATTCCACACCTTCGCGGCCTTCCATGCCTTGAGGAGCTTCATCTAGTCGACATCACTTCATGCAGCGGCTTCATTCGTTCAGAACGTCGCCCAACGCCGCCGCCTGGCTTCCGTGCGCTACGCTCACTCAGACTCAGCGAGGCGGAGGACTTCGACGCCGCATGCGAAGTCGTGCGCCTCATGTCGAGCGAGCCACTTCGCCTCCGCACTTTCAAACATCACCAGTTCAACATCTACGGTTCGGACAGGGACAACGAGCAGCTCGACGCCATGCGCTTTTATGGAACGCTGCGCCAATGCTTGGACCACGATTCGCTTACGAAGTTGCATGTCTCGACCGGTCGCGCCGTCAACGTGCGCAGTGCTCGCCTCTTTTCCGACCTACGCGTTTTCAAGAACGTATCGGTCGTTGCCATCTACGTCAACTACGAGGGCGCTGATCTGGATAGCGCGCTCGATATCCTCACCGCCGCATGGCCCTCACTCACACGATTGTATTTTTTCAACCGCGGCGCGAATATGACACGGGTATCGTTCGAGGGGTTGATACCGCTCGCTACGCGGTGCCCTGCGCTGGATTTGTTGAAGATACCGTTGGAGACGCGTCGCCCTGCACCCAAGCCTATTCATTTGTTGAACCATCAAGTGCTACGCGACCGGCTTGTCGAGCTGGACGTACAGCGCACGAGGCCGCCGGAGAAGCAGGAAGACATCGACCTTTTGGTGGACTTCTTAGCAAGCGTGTTCCCGGATCAGACCTTGCGGTATATCTGGGCGGCGTCTGACTATTTTCAGACCAAGTGGAGGCAGTTATTCGACAGGGTTTGGCAACTGTGTCATAGAAGGATGCAGCCCGGCAGTCAGGGCAAGTAGTGCGTCGCTATGACAGGTCACTGGGCAGAGGAGGGAGAACGCAATGAAGCTGACTGTGAGGGTTTGCCGGTGACGACGATGGTGAGGATGTAATTTCGTAGTATACGCGGGCCATGGAAAGTTGCCGATACAGCCGTCAATATTCGAGTGCCATACAGCGCATACGTGCGATGCATGACAACCAGAGTGCGCGGCTGGTGACGCCCGAGTCATGAGGCTTAAGCGTGATTGCGGACATCCATGGGCTGATAACTACAAAGCGTCAATGCACGAAGGCAATAGTATGCGAGCGCACTCACGGTTCCTCCAAGTATTGAGCCTCTTCCTCCGTCAGCTCGCCATCAACGATGCTTTCGTCGACGCGATTGATCGAGTTTAGACCAACAATGGGGCTCGCAACGTTCCGCTGCACCCAGGCGAGAGCGACCTGTACAATTATCAGCCCATGACATAACTGAGACGGAGTGGCCACGTGCTTGGGACATCTTCCAGCCACGCTTCGTGGCGATCTCCTCGACGCGCTTGTTGATCTCTTGATCTGCGTCATACTTCGGGGTAATGGCCGCGAATGTTTTCGAGCGCGCAGTCTCGGCGTTCAACGGGCGTGCGAGTTGCCCTCCACCGAGCGGCGACCACGGTATGACGCCGATACCATGATACTTGCAGTACGCCAACATCTCTCGCTCCTGCAACCACACGCGTCAGTAATCATGAAAGCGATCATCACAGATAGCGACCAACCTCCTCACGATAGATGAGCGAGTATTCGTCTTGCATGCTGACAAACTTTGTCCACCCATTCTTCTCTGCCACCTCGTTCAGGAGCGCAAACTGCCAGCAGCGCATAGAGCTGGCGCCGATGTAGCGAACCTTGCCTGATTCGACGAGATCGTGCAGCGCTTTCATGGTCTCCTCGGGGGGCGTCGAGAAATCAAAACGGTGGATCTGGTAGAGGTCGATGTACGTCGTGTTTAAGCGCGCCAGCGATCCTTCGACGGCGTTGAAGATTGCAGTACGCGAGAGTCCAGACTGGTTGACATACTCCCTGCGCTTGCTGAGTGTCGCGATTTGAGGTAATATGAAGAGGTCGTGGTCGTCGCCCTTTCCTACGAGCCCCCAGCACTTGGTCGCGATGACGATCTCCTCGCGGGGGATTTGGTACTGAAAGGACAGTGAGGATGCAAAGCTTTGATATATATACCGCGACGCGTACCTTCTCGATGAATTTAGCGACAATGCGCTCGGAATCGCCGTTAGAGTAGTTGTTCGACGTGTCAATGGTGCTAGATTGGGCCTCGATGAGTATGCGTATGCGTGAAGTTACGTGCGCAGTGCGTACTTGATCCCGCGATCCCAGGCAGCCTTCAAAATGGGCAGAGCCTCGTCTGCGTCCTTCACCCATGGACCGGCCTCGTCGGAGGACTGGAAAGTAAAGAATAAGGGGTCAGTGCACGTCCTCGACTGGGCTATCGTACTCGCGTACCGCCCATTTGGGATTTCCGTAGCTCATAGCCCCAGCCTAGAAACGTGAAGACATCGGTTAGCAAATTCATCGAGTGTATTGACTGCACAAAACATACAATCGGCACTGAGACGCGGAGACCGCTCTTGCCGAGCTGAACGTATTTCACAGGCGAGGTAGACATGTCGATGGAAGTCAAGGAGGCTGAGAACTAGATATGTCACCTTGGCTTCTTTTATACTCAGAGCCTCAGCGCGGACTGGAGCGGGATCCAGACATGGACGCGCTCGGTGAGCAAGTTCGTTTTCCCCCACACCTCATCCGTTTCGTTCGGCAAACAGCCGCGGTCCGCCTACGGTAGGGGCGCACTGACTGACTGCAATTGGCTGGCAGGGAGGTTCATTCGGACATCGGGCGAGGCGTTACTAAGGCCGCAGGCTGGAGAGTCGGTCATTGCTCAGCGCTTGACGTTAGGGCATACTGGTCGGCAAAGCCTAGCCGAGCTGAGGTCAGCTTAGTCTCACAAGTCAGACTCTTCTCACAGATTGACGGTTTTTGAGCTTCACTGAGCTGGGGCTGTCCCAAATGGCGAGCTCAACGAGCTCGAGCTGGGACTAAAGCTCAGAGCTGGTGCTATAGATGTATATCCTGCAGAAAATAAGTCTTCAAAAGTCAGAGAAGCCTCACAGTATCCAGTTCGGAGCGCGCGCCTTGCAGGCGATGTGTAGTACTACTTAGTAGGCGCCAGGATGAGTTCGTGGTCACGTACTTACAGTCGTTTGCAGAAAAGTTGGCAGTCCCGTGCGCGCGGTTTTTCCGACGCGACGCTGAGGGCCAATCGAAAGCGTCGTTGCGCCCTCGGACTCATCCAGACGACGGCCCTGGCGACGCGATTGGCTGACGCGCTGCATCAACGACGCCACGCGCGCGAAATCTGAAGGCACGGGACTGCCAACTTTTCTGCATTGTGCAAACGACTGTACTACGAGTCACGTTCTGTCACGCTAACCGTGACTCGCGCCAACGCGCGCGTCACCCGCCCTTCGTTTCTCGCAGCGTCGCCATATGGCATGTTGACGTCCATCTCTGCTACCTTGCAGAGGTACCCGAATAGGTCAATTATGCACGTTGGGGGGTGCTCAGCCTTGGCGAGCCTGCCCGAGCTTTTACTCAGACCTCGGGCTTCCCCCCGAACAGCACGGCTCGTCATGCCGCCAAAATATCCACCATGATTCACCGTATTCCATGCGTCAAAGGGGCCGAGAATATGCGTCTAGAGATGCTACTACATCAAGTATATGAGAAGTCCGCTAATGGGCATGCTAAATAACGTACAAATATAATACGAGATGGGCCAGGCCTGGCTACCGCCTGGCACCCCCCCTCGCGGGAGCCCTACCCCTCACAATCTGCGCGCTCCCGCGGCCTCCCATCGAGCCGCCACCCCCCGACGACATCGTCCCCAAAGTCCCGCTCCCCTCACGCTCCCGTCCCGCCTGCCCCTTCCCCTGCCCCTGCCCCTGCCCGGACGCCCCCAGCAACCGCATCAGCTTCCGCTTCTCCTCCTGCTGCTCCGCATCCGCATACACCACCCGCATGCTCTCCTCCACCTCCGAGACCTCCAACGGCGCATACGACTCCTCCGGCGGCGGGCTCGGCGTCCGCGGCCGCGCCTTCGCGCGAAAGTCGGGCTTGGGCCGCTTGCGCGGTCCGCCGTCACCGACGTCCGCGGCACGCTTGCCGTTCCCGCCGAGCAGCGTCGCGATGCTCGCCTGCAGCTCCGCGGGCACTTTGGCGGGCGAGAGCGAGTGCGAGGAGCGCTTGCGGCGCATGGGGGAGCGGCCCTTGGAGGGCGAGGCGGAGCCAGAGCCAGAGCCGGAGCGGGAGCCAGAGCCGGAGCCAGAGTCAGAGGTGGAGCGCGAGCCAGAAGCGCTCTTGGTGGGAGAGGTGGGTGCCGTCTTGGCGAGAGACGTGTCCGGAGGCTTCTGAGGAGATGCGCTGAGCGATCTGGAGGGGGAAGACATGCGTGGGAGGGAGTATGTGCCGCCCTCCTTCATCGGCGAGGGTGTTGCGGAGGATGGTACACGACCATTGTCGAGCTTGGGCGAGGAGACATCGGGCGTGGGTATGAGGAGGTCGGGCTGCCCGAAGGATCCATTCGCAAACAGTGGTGTCGAGGCCGCCTGTGCATGCGGAGCAGCGATGGGGATGTTGGTGGTTTCTGATGGGTAATTTAGTAGCGATTGACACAGTTCGATTTCCAAACGTACCACTGGTGATGTCTTCCATTCGCCCTTTGCCCTTTCCATTGACGGGTGGCGCCACTGCCGGAGATGTATCCTTGGGTACACGTCCGTCGCGCGCTATGGCGCGCAGCCACGCCATGTCGACGACCTTGATACCCCACTCGGGCGCTTTCTCGAACTTCTTGCCGATCCGCGACGGACAGAGCAGATGCGTGGTGCGCCGGGTGAAGGTGGGCGCATGGGTGATACCTGGAAGCGCGTTCAAAGGACGACCAATACGGCCGGGTGAAAGGACTCACCAAAAGCTTTCAGCAGACGTCGTATCCAGCACGCTTCCGCCTGGTCCAGGCCGGAGAAGCTGAGGACCAGGGAGGACGCGTCTAGATATACGATGAGATATTGCAGAGACGACCAGAACCGAGGTCAGCTTACCAGAAACGGGCAACAGTTCCGCACTGAGTGGCGTGAACGTGAGATGTTCGCCAGCATCGCAGACGCGCTTCTCATAGACACACTTCTCAACCCAACACTCCGTGCGTACACGATCCCGAGCATGCCCCAGGCTGTGATGGGCATCAGTATCGCGGTCTTTCATAGTCGACTCTAGCAGATAACGCACCTGGAAAGCACCCCCAAGTCCGTCAAGCGGACAATGATAAAGTCGGCCTCCGCGTCGAACTCCGCGCACACGACACCACCAGCACCTGCCAGAGCGTTACGAACTGTGGGCGAGTCCGCCTCCCCGGCGAGCGAGAAGCGCTTCCCAGCAAGGAAGGAGTTGTCCGTCCTCGGTCGCGATCCTGATGCAGCCGGCTGCCGCGAGCCAGACGCGACCGGCTGCCGCGAGCCAGACGCGACCGATTGCCGGGCATCCGATGGCTGTTCAGCGCTGTGGGCGGGTTCGGTGGACGACGCGTCCGGCTGCACCGTCGTCGCCCGCATGGGCATACCGCTTGATACAACGCGCGCGGCCTCCCTGCCCACAACGCGCGCGGCCTCCCTGCCCACAACGCGCGCAGGATCCTTGCGCACCACAAACGAGTTCTGCTTCCGGAACCCGCGCAGCGTGGACAGCACGCTCTCCTGCGGCTCCATCTCGACGTCCGAGTCCTCGCCCGCGACATGCCCCATCCCCGGTCCTGGTCCTGATTTGTTCGCGACATGCTCCCCGACGTCACTGGCACGGCCCTCCCCAACATCCCTGGCACGCCCCTCCCCAACATCCCTGGCACTGCCCTCCCCGACATCCCTGGCACGCGCCTCCCCAACGCCGCTCGCCTTAGACGGGCTATGCACCATGCGGTTGTTCTCGATCGCGTAGCCGCGCACTTTGAGCAGGCTCTCCCAGATGCGCAGCGCGGTGTAGTTGGTGTTCGCCATCCCGGACTCTTCGTCATCAAACTCGTCGTCTTTGTCCTTACGCGGGTTGTCGGCGGAGGCGGTGGAGCCTAGTGTGCGTCGGTCGGTGGAGCCGGACGCGCGACGATCGGTAGAGGTAGAGGGCCGGCGCGACACTGCGAGCTGCGACTGATGCGGCGTCGTCGAGGTGTCCGGTACAGAGGGCTGCGGCGGCCCCGAAACCACCCGCCGTCGCTCCGGTCTCGGCTGGTTCTTCACCAGGTACTTCTCCTCCTCAAACCTCCCGCCAAACTCCAGACAATCCCAGAACCACTCCTCCCAGACGAGCTTGATGTCGGCCTCCCCGCGCTGGTTGAACTTCTCCGCGTAGTGCATCTTGTCCGTCGTCTCGTCGCCCGAGCAGAGGAGGTGGGTGACGTCGACGGGGCGTTGGAGTTCTTTGCGGTAGGCCCCGCCGTGCGCGGTGACGAGCTTGTTGATCTCGACGCGGCGGTCGATGTTGTCGATACCGGAGATGCAGAGGACGATGGAGGTGAAGATGGGGTGGCGGTGGGCGGGCATGCTCTGTATGAGTTGGTTAGCGGGTGTTGAAGGGAGGGTACACGGGCGACGCACCTCTTCCGGGTCCACGTCGTCGCCCCGGAGCCAGACTTCGTAGTTTTCGGTGATGAAGGAGGGCTTGAGGATGGGTATCTTGCGCTCCAGTGCGCACTGAGCGGAATACCATGGTGAGCGACATGCAGACATCGGGGTCGACCAGCCTCTTACCGTGTACTTCGCGCCGCCATGATCGGAGGCGATGAGGTGGGTGACAAGGTCTGTAAAGGCTAACGATGCTTTCCCGCCGAGCTCCGTGGCTTTCTTGAACAGCGACATCTACATGCTGGTCGTCAGTCGCGTCTCCCATACCCCTCGCCGACTACGCACCTTGTCCAATGTGCCCGTGGCACAGAACACCATCCCCGAGAATGGACGCGGACATGAGTCCTGTATGGGCCCATCGTCGCTACCCGGCGGTTGTGTCTCCTGCACCCAGCATTCGGGACTCTTGGGTGGCTGAGGAGCAGCTGGCCGTAATTTAACGTTCGGTACCTAGGCACCCTGAGGGTCAGCCTCAGTGCATCCATTTGTTTTCCTTTACTCGCCTTATGCGACTTGTTCCCCCGCCGCGACATTATAAGACGCGCTCGACGCGAAGATGACAGTCGGAAATAATGATGATCGGTTGAGGGTAGGCCAAGTCGCGTCTCATCAACAAGAGCCACGTGCGCGCGTGTGTCACGCGTGCCTCATATTCAAGTTCGCGCGCCGCTCACAACGCACATCGCAGTTTCCCAGGTCGCGGACCTACGCTCTGCGTGTCCACAACGCATACATCAAGACTCTGAAGAATCATAACTAAAGACAGAGAAAACTGCACGCATAACATGGCAAACGAGGGTCAGACTGAATGTCTATAGTGCCAACCGACAAGTCAACCCGCTTCACGATTACAGGCTGGGTAGATATCATGTAGCGAGTTCTGCGTAGTGGCACATAGGGATGTAGCCTCGGCAGTGACACCGTCTGTAAGTACGGCTCTAATTGTAGTGACGCCACCCCAACCTCATGTTGTCGTCCATTCGTGCCACTGAAGAGAGCGTTCTTGCGTTGCCGTCGTTGCTCCTGTGCATGTCAATGGGGCTGAGACGGCCTTCTTCATGAAAACAGGCACCAAAAACGAGGCGCAAGATATTGGCAAGCGAACTTGTCAGACCACAGGCGGGAAGGCCATCAGACGCCAAACATCGCTGACGATGGGCAAAGCACTCTCAGGACGGCGAAGGCGCAGTAGAGCAGGTGAGATCCCAGAAGCGAGGGATCGAGTGGCGAAAGAGCCAAAGGGATGCCGGATTGTCAGCGCCCCCAAGTCGATGCCTTGCTGAAATTCAGATCGTAGGTAGTCCGAGTTGAGAGTGAAGCGCGCGCACCAGCATCCGAGCACAGTATTTCTCTTCCAGGGATCGATCGGCAGTCGCAGCGCGTGCAATTCAGCAGTCGCTGCGACGAGCCCGTTCGGCTGTCCTCGATACGTGCCTTGAACGCGACATCCTCGCAGCATGCCAGGCGTCCAGTTAAGACGATATGTGCATTGCAAGGTAAGCTTCGTGCCCTTGGCCCGCGCTGGTAGAAGCGCGAATAGCACAAAGACTGTGGAGGAGCGAAGACTGTGGAGGAGCGCGAAGACTGTGAAGGATGGAAATCAGTGCGCAGGCGTGGGCGTGTGACAAACTGCAGAGGTAGAGCTGGGTGCTTATTTGCGTAGAGTTCAGGCAGGCGGTAATAAGCAAATGCCGAGGATGGGCGTGCGTCTGTCATGGCGGAGGACAGCCCGTCGACTCGGACCAGCCGGCGAACCGCCGCGTGACAGGCATCACTTGAGGGCCGGCTTTTCCTTGGGGGCCGCCGGCCTCGTCCTCGCTGATCTCGTCGATGCTCGCCACCGCTCGTCTCGTCGGGGTCTGCATCCAGTCGACCTCTGCATCTCATCGACCTCTGCATCTCGTCGACCTCTGCAGCTCAACACGCCCCACGCGAAGAAGATGTTCTTTGGCGACAGGCTTATGTTCTTTGGCGACAGGCTTATGTTCTTTGGCGACAGGCTTATGTTCTTTGGGGACATGCATACGAGGTCCAATGCGGAGTGCAGGACCAAGTTCAAACGACTCTCCCGACAGTGCTCGATCCCTGAAGTTCTATTGCATCCACCCGTTATGCTACTTAGATGCCCTCGAGGGACACAGGGTTGTACTTTTGCTTTCGTATACGGCGTCTCCAGAACCTCACGCTTTACCGGCGAACGGACGGATGGACGATGAGCAGACGGATGGACGATGAGCAGACGGATGGACGATGAGCAGACGGATGAACGACGAGCAGAGGAAGGTCCGGAATGGTGCGTTCACTGCGTAATACTGAGATCGCGCGAGATGACTGACTGACTGTCCCGCAGAGCCCATGCACTCTTGAATTTGACTCCTCACACGAACAATGCGAGAGGACATCGGGCGCGCAAGGACATTGGGCGCGCGCACAAGGACATCGGGCGCTCAAGGACATTGGGCGCACAAGGATACCGGGCACGCAAGGACATCGGGCGCTCAGGAATCTCGGGCGCACAAGAATATCGTAAAGCGCACAAACATATCGTCAAGCGCACCACCATCTAAAACTTCATCCCACCCAGATGGAGGAGGCGCTGCTTGGCGACCTTCGGGTCGGCCTGTCGAACGCGCTGGACTTTCGGACGCGCTGGACTTTCGGACGCGCTGGACTGTCGAACGCGCTGAAGTGCTATGTTGCTGGTCAGACGACAGGTGCGCACACGCCTTGCCTTGCGGTATTGACACATCCTGCAGTGAAGTTCTGTCAGACTGTGAAGGTCGCGCCCGCGCTAACTCACAAAGCGTCCCTTCCAAGGGGGAAGACCTCCCTGCGCGGAGGGAGAAGACGTTCCTTCGAAGGGGCCTCGTCGCGGGAGTCCATCTATTGCGAGCGGTCGCTTCGTCGTCGTTAACGGAGGTCTCGTTGTCGTCGTCGTCATCGTCGCGGAGGTCGCTACGTCCTCGGCATGAGTACATCCCGTATGCACCATTGTACGGCGCGCGTAGGTACCCAGTCTCTTCCTGTCAGTGTCCCGTACGTGCCTGCTGTCAATATAGCACGATCTTCGTCTCCTCTTGGTATTATTGAACGGGGTTGTTGTCTCTTCGGCCGTCGTCGTCCCTCTCGTTGTCGTCGTCCCGCTCGTTGCCGTCCCTTTTCTTCTCGACGTCGTCCCTTTTCTTCTTAACGTCATGCCTTTCCTTCTCGCTGTCCTTCCGGTGCGTCGTCCATCGTCAGGCGGGAGGAGAGTTGGACTCACACTGTGGGTAAACTCGGGGTCGTATCTCAGTCCGCCACAGTGGACGGGCTAGTCAGGAGCAGGACTGCCAAGTTAGTAAGTAAACAATGGTTCTCCGAGCCGTCAGAGGCTGACATGGCTTCGCGTTAGGTGCGCATCGAACTAGGGACGCTCATGTTGGGTGCACGGACGCTCACATCGGGCGCACCTTGGCCGGTGAGTGTACCGTTCGCGCTTCGGATCGCGCATCAGCTAGTATTGTCGACGCGCTGCTGGTGAAGTACTGCTGCGGCGAGCGTATGCTGTATGTCAAGGGGACCCAAGGATGCGGCATGCACATACGATTCATGGAAGCGCGTCGGCGCCAGGCAGAGCGTATGCAGTCGCTTGGTCGACGTCCCGCGCAGTAGCTCCGTTCGAGGTCATCGTCAATGTCTGATATGCCACGGTGCGCTATGGTATGCGATGTCGCCATGACAAGCTTGTGCAGACCTTCGCCGTCGGTGGGTTCTCCTGTTCATGAGCAGTGTCCTTCGGTTGACGAGGTACTTCACAAGTGATAAGCAAGGCTCCCACGCATGGTTGCGCAGAAGCGGCATCCTCTGTTTTGGACGACATGTTATTGAGAAGGCCGCAAGAGACGTGGTAGTACGAAGCTAAGGGTTGTCGCGCCGCTTGTTGGATATGGTGGCATTTTGAACTGTGAGTACGTCTGCTTTGTTCGATATCGCAGGCTTACTCAGGGCTTCGCATAAGTAGGACCAGCTAATCATAGACCTGCTCTGAAGACGCGACACAGAGAGAATGAAGTGCACAAAGGGGACACCTCCAGCCGGTGAGTTCGCACCTTGTCAATAAATCGCTATGGGATTTTCTGACCTTCTTATGGGTAGGCTAACATGCTCAAAAAGAACATGATCGATCACAAAGACCGGCGCGAAGCTCTTCAGCGCAGCCTGACGTCTGTGATGGCCGAGGATGTGCTTGAGGGCCGGCCGCGTCGAGCCTCGCAATCGAGATCACGTGCGGTTGACCTGAACGCATCACTCGCGTCTCTCATATCTTTCGTTCCGTCGCCCTTCCTCATCGTCGATGCATCATGGCCACCCTCGAAATGCAATACTTCCTCTCGACGTATCTATTCGCCAAAACCGCCGCAACAATCGTGCAATATCCCAGTCTGACTGACGAGGAGGCGTGCGTTTGATCTTTTCTGTCGCTGAATCGCGGCTGACGGTGGTTGGTTCTTCTAGAGAAAACTTGGTTTTGGACGCTATGACACCGTTTGAGCTGGATACTATGGCGTCGCTGACGAGAGAGGACTATGCGCACATCCAACTATATGCGGAGTCGGGTGGCCAGTGGGCCGTCCTCCCGTGCGTGAATTGCGTTATGCCCGCCGTCTCGCTTGCTTACCAGCTCCAATGTAGATCTGTAAAGGACCCTCAATATGACGGACCGACCGCATACGACGACAACGCAGCCCAAATTCGTGGCTATGGTGCTTGCGGAGTCGACGAGCACGTAGTCGAGTCCCACGTTCACAGCGAGCACTACAACTCCCAGCACCAAGACCTCGTGGAATCCTCCGCTGAGAAAATCCTTCACTCATGCCATCAGCTAGCCGACATGGCTGCGGCATCGCCCGACGACGAGACGCCGTTCATGCATGTTGCACGCGACAATGCAGTCGTGGACCCCGCCCCCATCGAAGGCGATCCGCATGGCAATGTCGCCGCCCAACACATGTCCCTATCAGCACCCTTGACCTACAATCACTTCACTCCCCAGCCATCCATCCTCTACGCCGGGCACGCCGGTCATCTTTCGAACGGTTCTCATGCACGTGACCAGCACGTGACTTTTACTTCGGCCCCGACCGTGGACGGCAAATACCGCGATGACGCCTCTACGACGATTGGAGCTCACTCCTGGACCTCAATAGATGCGGCTGTTCAGGGCTCTGGTGAATCAATGCCCACTACCCTCGCAGTGTCGCAGGTACCAAGCCGGACGCCCGCTCCCGCCCTCTTTGGACAGAACGAGCCTGCCGCGTTCAACTCCTGGCAGAGAGTAAGCGAGACTGCTCCTGCCGGTGTGCCCCGAACGATACCCATCTCTGTATGCTACAACTTCGGTCAGAATGCGCCAGCCGCGTTCACTTTCCGAGCTGAGATGAGCACGGCCGGGCCCTCCACGTCTACGGCTGGATCGCCCTTTGGAGGAGACTCGACGAGTCTTTACCTCAACACGTTACTGCGCACCGGTGACTATATAGCAGATATATATCTGGAAGCTGCTGATCTCGGGTTGTACTATACGTCTGAAGGTGCAGAGAACACGTGAGTCCATATTCTTTGATCATAGCATTGCGCAGACTCAATTCGCTGATTCTGTAGGAATACAACGCTTGGTACCGACGCAGGATGCCACGGCGGGCCGCACTACGCCGCCGACACCCAACCCTATGGCCTCCTCGATCGAGCTGCTCCACTGCTGCCTGTTGTCGATGACAATGCGCTTCCAGCTCGGGAAGGGCAGGTCGCTATTCCCTCGAGCGAACAAAATAAACCTTCTCAGCGCCAAGCACGGTTCACGCCCCGACCAGGCGATCATAAAGCCCGGCAGAAGTACAGGAACTTCGCGGAGAAGCATGGGGCGACCGTTGACGAGCTCCTGCCATTCCGCGTATTCTATCGCGTCAGGTGCGAGATCGCGCACCCAGTCGGGCTGACGAAACCTTGCATCGGGATCTCAGATACTGCTTGCGACAGTGGTGCTCTCTACGACCACGTCAAGGAATGCGCCGAGAGGACGTGCAAAAACGAGAACGGGAGATACGCGTGCCTTTGGTCCGGGTGCGAGTTTGAGGCGAGCGACACAGCTCAGTTGAAAAAGCACCTGCTGCGCTTGAAAACTCACTTCTGCGCGGAAGCCGTCCGCTGTCCGTCATGCCACACCGTGAACAATCAGGCGTCTAATCATGTCAAGCATCTCGAAAAATGCAAGGCTCTGCACAAAGAACTACATACTCGCCACAAGTATAGTAAGGATGCGGCGGCGGCGGCGAATCCGGATGGCTCTCAAAAGGCCACCACCGACTTCGGGGAGCAATAAAGGTCCGGTGATTTCTCTTTCGTTGGGTCTGTCTCCTCATACTGTGCGTGCCGTTCATGGTTTCCCCGTACTTATATTAGCTCACGAACTCGAACAGGCCGGTCTTGTTCATGTTCCCATGACAGTGGCGGGTTTAATCTTTGGCGAGAGCGATCGTCAAGCGGCAAGGCATATCACGGGCGTTATATATACACTGCACTCCTTGAGCCGACACGATCCAACTACGACATAGCTAATAATTCAACGCGGTCAACATGTTTACATATCTGTCATGCCATCATTGCGACAGCCCCTCTAGCTTCCCGAAAATGCGCTCCCTGGGTGTCAGGCCCTCTTCCACCGGTAAGGCGGTGTCGGTCTCTGAACAGCACTTATCAGTTTTTGCACAATATCCGATCTCTATACCAACTCACTGAACCAACTTTGCGACAGATGCCAATAGCGCGGGCGTATATGCCCAGCGGACCAGTCTGGGAGAAATAGCATGTTACGTGCGCACAGACGGCCCCTTGACGAAAGGCGACGTTGAGTAAAAGAGGTTGGTAGGTCGGAAATTCAGAGTCTTTGTATGTGTTTGGATTGTACGACCATCGCGCGGGCCCGTAGGTGAGGTCCAGATTGATTTGCATACTGTGTTCCTCTGGAACTGTGTCCCCAAATCGACTGATGATGTCCTTATAAACGCCTTCGAGATTGACGCGAGCGATGGCGACGAGGAAAGAAAAGGCTTTAGCGCTAAGAGCACCTGGCACAACGTTAACTATCGTACGATACAATGGAAAGGCTCCTCGTCTGCTCACCGTGCACCTCGGGGTTGCGATTGCATGTCAATTGGTGGCCTGTATCCCCCCAGTGCTCGCGTTGGCACTCGATGGAGCAGTACAGGACTTCCCCGCATATGCACGCTCGCATGTCCGTTCTGTCGGGATTCGGGCACTGCATTCATCGTTCAGCGAATTCGGACAGCTGGAACATGTGCGACGGCTGGGATGACTAACCTCTCGTCTACCGCAGGTCTGCAGCGCAGACCACTCAGTCTTCCATTTGTCGATCAGCGCGAGACGCTGATCACAGCTCAAGATGGTGTCATTGTCTTGTCTGGTGTACTGCAGCTGCGGCATGCGTCGCATCGAAAGTGTGTTATGGAATCCTCGCAGCGCGGTCGGAGTGGTGAGTGCGCCAGCAACCAAGACCAGCGTTGGGCGTACGACCGCCTCTCCACCAGGAGCTGTACTCATGATGCACAAATCAGGAAAGATTCCGTGGCGGATGGCGGTCGTGACCAGATGCGCGTCCGTTGAGCTCTCCAAGAACTTCTGCAGCAGGTTACGCGCGCTTTCGGCGATATAAGCGCCGCGCAACGGAACTAGACCCGCATGTAAGGCTGCTAGAAGCGACCGTACGATTCTCCTAGGGTATCCGCCTTTGGGGCGCAGTGCAGGCAGGTCGGCAAGCATGGAGACGAGTTGTACGTGCAGGCTCCATATCTCCTGCTCGCTTGCACTACGCGGTGTGAGCGCGAGGAGGTGGTCGATGTGCCCGGCGATGATGCGAAAGATACGATCCGGTCGATTAGCCACGGTAGACAGCATGTTGCGCATGACGATTTCACGTGTCGCTTCGACCATGTAGGGAGCTAGACACGTTTGTATCGCCTCCAGGATGCTGATGAGCAGCTTCCCGGAATTCTCATGCTCGGCGCCATCTGCTGTAAGGCACAGACCAGGCCAGTAGAGCCATAGTCTGATGAAAAAGCCAGCAGCGCCGACTTCGGGTAATAGCAGGATGGGCTCGAAGGAGTCGGTGGCTAGGTCGATGAGGGAAAAGACGATGGCGTCGATAGACGGGCAAGCGAAGTGATGCAAGAAGAAATCGCGGTCTGCAAGGTCGACGGCGGCGGGCGCAGACTCGCGATTGGGGGTAGACATATATTCAAGCCATTTGAAGACGTGAGTCCATATACTGTCGTCCGTCCACAGGTTGGCCAAGTTGGGCCGATCGGAGAGACTGCGCAGACCCGTAACGCACATGATACCGTCTACCACGTCCGCATAGGCCGGATCTCTCCAGAAGCCTGTGTACGATAGCACGTCTGGGGAGGGCGGTTCGTAGCGCAGAATGCGCAATGGGTCGTTATCACTGTAGATTCTGGACAAAACCCAGGATAGTGACCGTGAGTCGCGATTTTCGCGTGAAAATAGAGACGTGAATCGCGTTTTTTGCGTGAAAGTACGAGTGAATCACGATTTTTGCGTGATTGATCACGCGTTTAGTGACTCTCTAAACGCGTGAGCTCACGCGTTCGACAGTCAGTCGTCAGTGAAGGCCCCCGAATTGTCAGAATCACGCGAAAATAGTGACTCTCTCGCCGCGTGATTGAAGCACACCGAGAGCTGCTACCCGTATCAGATAAACCTGATTTTCTTGAGATTCCCGCGAGTCCCGCCTAGTTTATTCAATTTCGAGCGCTGGATGAGCCTGGCTCACGGCAGTCTCAAACCATTATAGGGATTGAATTCAGAAAATGACCTTAGGAACCAATTAGAGCACGAGCGATAGTGAATCTGACACGCGTGATCAACGCGTGATAGTGCTACTAGTGAGTCGAAAACGCGTGATTCAAGTCAGTATCGTGAGTCTCGCGCATGCGTGAAGGGGGCCTGCTAGTGAGTCAGTAGCTCTGGGTTTTGTCCAAGATCTACAACCATAGGGTCGTGCCTCCTGAGAATCGCCAGTATGATGGCGATGTCGGCTTTAGCGCGAGTATGTAGTGTGAGTGTCGAGCCGTTCTCTTCGATGGCGAAGACATTCTGTATGGCCTGGAGCATCCGCTGTAGGTTCGCATCACGGGGAATACGCGCATGATATCTGGCGTGGACGAAGTTAGACAGGCCGAGAGTTTGCGCAGAGGAGAGGTTTGCTATTGCGTGAGTGTACTCACTTCAGCTGCGGTTCACGCATTTGAGCGACAGAGGTGACTATCCACTTTGGGATGTCGCGGACGCCGGCTACGGGTAGCTCCTACACGAATCTAAGGATTGTTGACATGTCAGTCTTGCAACGGGCGGCGCGCGCTTTTTTTCTTCAAACTCACTGCGGTGGGCGACAGTAAAATATACAAGCTCTACTGCCCGTACAGCGTAGGACACGCAGGTCGCGTAGCGTGCGGCCGCTGGTGGAGGCAAGTTTGAGTTATTTCGGCACGCCGCCACAAACAATGCAGATAGGGGCTGGACGTGGTCACATGATATAACTCCTGACGCGATACAACTCTATGGCGTTTTTTACAACGCGCTCCAATCATTCACAGTGTGGCCCTTTCGCAACTCCCTCTGGCCCAGTGTTGGGCTGGTCCCCGACCGCCGCGAGACCGCCGGTCACATCACGCGAGACCGCCACCGACCCGTGACAGGTCGGATGACCTTTGATGTTTTAGGCAAGTCACGGAGCGACCTAGCGTCACACGCCGCGCCGTGGCCTCCACCTCGCCTGTACACGTCTTGTAGATCGCATATGGGTGCTTAAGCTGATGTAGATAAAGTTGATACATCTGTACTATGCTACTGCTCCAATATACCGGACTGCCGAGCCGGGTTCTCCACATTCTCGTCTACACCAATGATATCGGCATCATCAGTGTCACCATCGGCATCGAGATCGAGGAGGCCATGCAGCTCGAGCTCCTCGTCTAACGTGCGACGCGCGTCGGTCTCGAACATCTTCACCCATCCTTGGTTGCTAAAATCGAAGAGCTCCTGGATTGTACCCACCTCCGTTGTCCACGGCCAGCAGGTTTCATCGTCCTTGTCGGCTTCGACATCGTTCATGAAGCTCTCGGCGATGTCGCGGAAACGCGAAGAAGTCGCACGCTGCGCTACGTCTGCAAGCGATGGACTAGCCTGCACCTGGGCGTCTTCGGGTGTCACGTCTTCGCTCTGAGTTGGGGCGGACAACGGCGATGGCTGCGTGACGGCCCGAGCAACTATTAAAGGGATTCTATATCGAGTATATCGGCGGAATACAATGGCTGAAGACCGCCACGCATGAGCCGACCGGCAAATGCCGATCGTCACTCGGCCCGACTACCGATCAGTGGCGGTCGCTGACCGCCCCACGACCGCCGCGCGACGGTCGGTTCCCACGACCGTGACCGGTCGCCCAAGGTCGGAGACCCACCAACACTGCCGGAGTCTGGCCTTCCGAAGAGGCTCTCCCTACGCGTGAGACTCTCCTCAACCGGTGTATCGTCGGTCTCTGAGCATTACATGTCAACCATCGCCATTTTCGTCACAGCCTGCATTGAGATCTTTGACTTGAGAGCACTGGAAGTCAAAAACAAGATGCAAAAAGCACTGGAGGTCAAAGACAAGATGCGCAAAGCACTGAAGGTCAAAGACAAGATGCGCAAAAAGAGCTCACAGTGAGCAAAAGATTACACCAAAGGGGAGTCGAACCCCTGCCGCTTGCTGACGTAAGCACACGTGATGCTTAACGTGGAAGGCAAGCATGATAACCGCTTCACCATTGGTGTTGTGTGTGGTTGGCATGGGCAGTATACTTGACAGCCAGCTTTGGCCCGACGCTGAACAGGGCGGCCGAGGGCCGATATGCCTTGTTCTCATTCAGAATCACACTGTTCCACAACCACCATGTCGGATCTATACCGCTCAGCAATGAGCGCCCGTCTAGCGAAACTACCAGCCGACCTGCCCCCCTCCGCGGAGGATGAAGAAGACGAGGGCGAGGAGAATGATTCTCTGAGTTCTTTGCCCGGGAGTGGCTTGGGCCCCCCGCATTGTGCGTCCCTTTGCAAGGCTCGCGGTCATCTATCCTCTGACCGCACCCTCACAGCAAGGCAAAGACACCGCGCACGAGAACGAAGCGCGAGCCAAATCCCGCGTTTGCACCCATCTCCGCTGCGCCCTTCTTCGCCGACGCGGCGCAGATCGCGGTGCCCAACCGCGAGCTCGACATGCGCATTTACTACACCCCACCCAAGTTCTCCGACGGCACGGTGATGGTGTGCCACCACGGCGCGGGGTACAACGGGCTCAGCTTCGCGTGCTTTGCGAAGGAGGTGGCGGAGATGAGCAAGGGCGAGTGCGGCGTGATGGCGCTTGACGCGCGCAGGCATGGTGCGTGTTCGCGTCTTGTCCGTATACCCTCGATGCTGACTCTCGTGCAGGGAAGACGACGTCGACGGCGGAGAAAGAGGACGAGGATCTGTCGATCGACGTGCTGGTGCAGGACCTCTTTGCGCTGCTGACCACCGTGTTCCCCAACCCCGCCGCCGCGCCGTCCTTCGTCGTGAGCACATCCTCAAGAGGTTCATCACTTTGGTGATAACACGATCCAGCTCGTAGGACACAGCATGGGCGGCTCGGTCATGACGCGCGCGTGCCCTCTGCTGCTCGAACGCAGGTATCGCGTCACCGGCGTATCCGTCCTCGATGCCGTGGAAGGTGCGCGCAGTACCCTCTCTCCCTTGTTCGACATTGACGGAGGCTACCCAGGCTTCGCACTCGACGCCCTCCCACACATGAACAGTCTCCTGAACGCACGGCCGGACGGCTTCGACAGCCTCGAAGACGCGGTCGAGTGGCAGTACGTCGTCACGGCCCCCTGCCCCTTCTATTCTCACTCACCACATCGGCTAGCTGCACCACGAAGACCATCCGCAACGCGCACAGCGCGCGCGTTTCCATCCCGCCCATCATGACCGAAGCACCGCCCGGCGGCGTCCTCAAGTACGTGTGGCGCACCCCTCTACGCTCGACGGCGCCGTATTGGAGAGGTGCGCGCTTGTACGATGTACTGGTGCTGCAGCAGCTCACGAACGCTGATGCTAGGCTGGTTCGAGGGGCTATCGAAGAAGTTTCTGGAAGCGAAGACGGCGCGGATGCTCGTGCTTGCAGGTGAGCGATTTGGCCTGCCGTGTGCATGGTGCTCGCTCCGCTTCGTGCGAGCGATGCTCACTCCGCATATGATTCATCTGCGTCACCTGGCATGACGTATCCTCGTCCCTCCGCATACACCTCACCCTCGTACTGCTCATACTCACACCACCCACCAGGAACCGACCGCCTGGACAAAGAGCTCATGATCGGGCAGATGCAGGGCAAGTTCCAGATGGAGGTCGTCGCCGGGGTGGGGCATCTGTTGCACGAGGTGCGTACCTTGCGTTTTTTGCTGTTGAGTTTGTTGCGTTTTTTGCTGTTGAATTTGTTGCGTTTTTTCGCTGTTGGTTCTGTTGCGTTACTTCGCTGCTGGTTCTGTTGCGACTTCATCCTCTATGCTTTCTTCGTCATATCTGCTCTCCTGTTCCTATCTGCTTTCTGCCCTCTTCACCATGGGTTTCAAACTCTTCATCATGGTTTTCAAACTCTTCACCAGCATCCTAGTCCGCCTCGATCTTGAGCTTCGTGTTTGTTCGTATCCCTCGTCAGGATGCCCATACTCGTCAGAATGCCCATACTCGCCAGGATGTCCATCCTCTTCACCTTCGCCACAGTGTCCATCCTCTTCACCCTCGCCACAGTGTTCATCCTCTTCACCTTCGCCACAGTGTCCATCGTCTTTCCTCCGTCCCACCCACAGCTGACTGACCGTTCCGCCTCTCACTCACGTTTTCCCCTCAGGACGACCCAACCCGGCTCGCGGAGATCCACATCGGGTTTTGGCGCCGCAACGAGCGCGTCGTGGTGGGCGTGAAGAAGGTTGGGGATGTTTAGGCGACGAAGGTCGGCGATATTTAGGCGACGAAGGTCGGCGATGTTTAGGAGAAGAAGTTCGGCGACATTCAGGCGACGAAGGTTGGCGATGTTTAGGCGACGAAGGTCGGCGATGTTAGGCGACGAAAGTCGGCGATGTTTAGGGGAAGGGCCATTGTTGTGGCGCGCGGTATGGACTCACCTCTGACGTCGACTCGCCTGTAACTTCGACGCAGAGCAACATGTACCAACTAGCTGATCGAACACAATGTATACTATGCAAGCATTGGTGGCTGTCTAGCCGTGTCGCGGAGAGGATATCTGATCGGGTCAACAAGACTGCACATAGGAACAAGGTCAGTCATCCATATCGACAAGGTCAGTCGTCCATATCGACAAGGTCAGTCGTCGACGGCTTGTGTACTGATTACAGGCGTTCAGATTCGGGATCTGCGTCCATGCTGTTCAAGGATAAAGCATATCTGTTCAAGGCTAAAGCATATCTGTTCAAGGCTAAAGCATATGCTCTGCTTTTGGACAGATTCTGCTCAACGGAAGGACAAGACATTGCGACCACGACATGGAGGAGAACAAGAAACTTACACTCTACATTGCGTTTACACAGAACAATAATCGTACAAGAGAAGCTAATACAGAAACAACGTCCGCAAGCCCTCAAGGCCGCAACGCTGTATACGAGAAACGTGGCCTGGACCTCACAGCGTATAGCGGAACTGAATTAGTATGTTCAGCGTCGTTGCAAGCTATCACAGCCTGATAAAGCACTCACGTAGGGGTTCTCGAAATCGGTAAGATCTTTCTCGCCGTTGATCTTGCCCTGGCGGATGCGCTCCTCGTCCGTCAGGCCGTCCTTCGCCTGCGCGCGGTCGCGGCGGCGGTTGCGCAGCACGAGGATCGTGCGCCAGGCTAAGGGGTGGTTAATGATTAATTATCAGCCCTGTGCTCGGTATTCAGCAGCTCAACCCAATACGCACTGGCGATGATGATGATCTCGAGCCCGAAGCACACGACGCAGCCGACGACGCCGGGGATGTAGGTCGGGGCGTCTTCGGATTTGAAGATCTGGGAGCCGACCATGTTGCCGACGCAGTACATCATGAACGTCCAGGACGAGGTGAGCGTGCGCTTTGTGCGGCCGGGGAGGTTGCTGATGATCAGGGCTGGGAGCGGGCGGCGTCAGCACAGTACAGGGCATCTGCTGTGGAAGGGAAACGCACTCCAGGCGAGGAACAGGGAGAGCACGAAGGGCACGGTCATGAAGTACATGCCCCACTTGGACCACTGGACTCGGGAGGGAAGGTGAGTAATGTTCTGGGCTAGCGGGGAGGCCGGGGCGCGCACCTTGGTCCCATCGCGCGTGGGGATGAGCGCCATGCCGAGGAAGCCGATAAGCGGGGGGATGGTGGCGGCGCCCATGATGTAAAGCCGCAGGTTCTTGTACTTGCTGGTGACGATGCCGACGACGACGAAGATGAGCACGGAGGTGACGCTGCGCGGGATGCTGAGGAGGATGGTCTCCAGGTTTCGCTGAGGCGGCTGTTAGCGCGATCAAAGTCTTCACGACGATGTGAGACGCCACTGAAGCCGAGGTCGTGCACGATGATGGAGCCGAATGTCGTGAGACCACCATTCGGGACGGAGGAGCAGAATGCGTTGAAGCCCGCGAGCCAGAACTGTGGTATGTGCCGGTCAGTCTGCGGGCTTGCGAGTGTACTGACGCACGCACGCAGGGGTCAATAAGGCACTCCCGCGCCTGGTACCACTTCCATTCCTTCGTGCCCGTGCGATCGTGGCCGACCTGGTTGCGCACAATCCGCGTATTCGCCATCTTGCGCTCCTCCGCGCTCAACCACGGCACCTCGCTCGGCGTGCCCAGGAAGATCAGGCAGAGTATGCCGATGACGACCGTGAGCCCGCCGAGGAAGTACGACATGTACCGCCACGCCTGGAGCTCGGGGTGCTTGTCCTGGAGCGAGCCGATGCCGTAGAGGATGAGGTCGGCGATGACGCCGAAGCCGGCGTTGGCGCTCTGGAAGACGAGCGCGCGCGAGGCGTGCTCGCGGCGGGTGTACCAGCTGCCGACGACGAGGACGAAGCCGGGGGAGATGCAGCACTCGAAGAGGCCCTGTAGTGCGCGGAGGGCGATGAGCGTGCGGAAGTTCTTCGCTGGGACAAGGTGAGCGGAGGTCGTAAGCTCTGAGATCGAGGCTTACCGAAACCAATGCCGAGCACGGTAAAGCCCCAGCAGATCATGTAAATCGACCTTTGACATATCAGTGACTGGCAGACGAGAAATTGGAAGAGGACGTACAGCGTCTTGCCCATCCGCCACCTCTGAAGGAGCAGGTTGGACGGGAATTCGAAGCACATATACGTCAGGTCTGTTCCTCAGTTGTCAGCCGCCTGCTATCTACTGAGCGATTCGACACGACGTACAGAAGATGGTCGTGAGCCATGAGTACTGGGCGCCAACAAGGCCAGTATCTGTGCGACAGTCAGCACGCTGGTGAAGTGGCATTGACGACGTTTCTCGCCTTCACGCAGTCCGAAGTTCGCCATTGTGCCCAGTGCAGTCTTGTCCGTCTGCTGAATGCCATCTATGAGGAACGAAGCGAGCGTAAGTGCCATCCACGCTCCCAGGAGTCCCGGGCTTACAGCAGAGCCACATCAGAGGGAGCAGGTACCAGTCTAGCCGCATCGTTAGACTCAGGTGCGGAAAGGGGGATAGCTGCGACGTACCAATCTTCCGTCTGAGCTTCCCGAACTGCTCCTTCGTGTAAGACGAGTCGATTATGACTACAACATGGTCAGACCTCGTCAATCGGTGAACCAGATCACGCACCTTCATCGTCGTCCGCGTCCACCACATAGGCATCCGCCGTCGAGGTCTTCTCCAGCTCTGGCTTCTCATCGTAGGAGACCTTCTCGTCAAGGGCAGGGCGCGAGTCCACTTGAGCGGCCATGACGAACAAGAAGGAGAAGCGTGAGAGGGACTTCGAAGCTCGAAGCTGGCACGAGAAGCGCACTCCACCGCTTATATTGCTGGCGTTATCGTGCCGCGCATTGCTATCTCGCACATCCTCTTCAGCATGGGAGGACCTGATAAGCGCCTTCTTCGTATGATGGAGTGCGAAGAACGGAGAAGGGACGCAGCCAAGAGGTCGGGATGGCCGCGGCGGTACTGAGATAAGATTGTATAGACGGGAGAGGGCGACAGTCGACAGGTACATTGCTTGCCGAAGACATTCTGGGCCGTGCACGCATACTCGAGCCTAGCGTAGACATTGTCCCAGATAAGACGAGGATAGCTCTCAGCTTGACAGATACTGCAGTCGGTATCGGCGGAAACTTCAGTCGCACGAACGGATTTCCGAGTCGGACGAGAGTTGCGCAAGCTGCGGACCCCAATGCAGACTGCCGGGACAACCAGGTTCCCCTAGGATGTATGCGTCCAAAGTACCCATATATGGTCAGAACATGAATAGATAGAAGGCAGCTGACGGAAATGCACAAGAGTAGACGCGAAAGAGTATAATGATCGAGGGAAGTTAACAGAAAACGACCATAAAGTCACGTGCATGCCCGCTGGTGGACCCACATTGTGGATCCAATTCCTACTTAGTCAGTACACTATGCGCCATCACCGGCCTCCAATCCTATGTGTTCTGCCTGTCCATATGGCCATGTCAGCGCTCGCACACTTGGCCCCGTTTATGTGCAATGCAAATCGGGAATAACGGGCGAACGACCTCCAAGTCGATGAGACGGGCGTTGCGTTGCTTATGTTCACCGTCAGTCCATAAGTATGTAGTAGTACACTGTGCTTGTAGTTGGCCGTTCCTTCATATAGATGTAAGTAGATCAAGCAAGAACATAAGTACCCGAAAACACGCGGAAGAAAGAAGAAAGCACCTCCACACCCGCGAAGAGTCAGTCCATAGTCAAACTACGCCCTGCCAATCCATACCATCCCTCACCAAATTCCGCTTCTAATGTTCCAGTAATGCCCCCTTCTAGTACTCCGAGACGGACGAGGACGACGCTGCGTATCCAGCCGACGACGCCGACCGCGGTATGTGCGCTCCTCGCGGGATGACCGGCGCTTGCGAGTTTGGCGGCACTAGCGCCATACGTGAGCTTGCCCGAGCAGCGTGCGCGTTTGCCGCCGCCTGCGCCGCGAGAGGGATGACTGGTACTGGTGGTACCCCAGGAACCGGTACGGGGCGCTCCTTCTTGCGCGTCGAGCTCGAAGACTGGGAGGTCCGCGTCGAATTCGAAGGCTGCGCCGTTCGCGATGTGGAGCTTGCCGGCTTGACCGCTTTGGGAGTGCCGGCACGAGTGCTGGGCGTCGAAGACCGGGCATTGGTGGGTGTCTTCGCACGCGTGGAAGGTGTTGAGGAGCGGCTCGGCGTGGAAGGTGCATCGACCCGCCGAGGTGTAGGGGCCGCAACGCTGGACGTTTTACCCTTGTCCCGCGATCTCCCCGCCTCCGTCGACCGTGATTGCGTAGACAAGGACGTAGAGGGGCGCTCGTCTGACGAGGAAGACGTCTGCGGCATGAAGCGATCGAGCATGTCCTGCGTGAGCCGCTGATACGAAGTCGTGATCTCCGTTCCGTCGTCCAGTACACGCGACTTCGTCTTTCCCGCCTTCTCCTGGCCCCGTGAAGCGCGCGAGTCCGGACGTTCTGGCCGCGGTCGCAGTGGCGATGGTTCAGCGCGCGTTGTTGACTTGTCAGACCGTGACTTTTCCGACCGGCCATGCGACTTCTCTGACTGGGGTGCGGGAGACGACGTGCGCTGTGCAGAGAGCGACGACGTGGAATGATGGAGCGAGTACCACTCAACTTCACTCTCGGTCTTGACGGCCTTTGATGACTTCGACTTGCCGACCGGCGTTTTCGATCTCGACGGGACCTCGGACGGTGCAGGCGTCCTGGATCGGCTGGGTGTTTTTGGCCGCAGAGCAGAGGGCGTCTTCGGTCGTCCGACACTAGCATTCGACTCAGACGCCGTGGTCGAGGGGATTGGAGCGACCGGGCGTGGCGGTAACTTGGAGTACGAGTGTGAGGAGTACTCCGACTCGACGTCGGTGGCTCCAGCGCGCGATCCCGTGCTTGACTCCTGCGCGTGCGAATACGGTGCATAACCATGCTGAGAACGCGACGTGTAGGGAATGACTGGCTTCGATGTCGCCGTTCTAGACGACGTAGCATCGCGATCTCGTGACGCCCTCCAGTCAACAGCGTCGGAGGGCTGCGAGCGACTGCTGGTATCTCCATTCGCTCCCTTCGTCCGCCTATTCCTGACATCATCAATCGAGAGCCCGCTGTCTGTTAACGGTTCATACCCTGTGTCCGTGCTTGAGCTCGACTGCGGGGTGATCTGCGGCTGCTTTCCCTTCTGCGGCGACGGCGCTGGCTTGCGAGACGACGCCTGCGACGTTGGAGGTATTACTGGTCGCCTAGGATGCAACACGATGTCGCTCTCATCGTCCGAGCTGACCAGCGTCTGCAACTCCTCCCCGTATTGCGACCTGTAGTACTCCCGCATCGCAGCTGAGCGCGTCGGCGTAGACTGCGAGGACGACGCCTTGGACGCCGTGGGCTGCATTTTGGCGGGTGTTGTCTGCAGCGCGGGTCTCTGCGCCTTGTTCGGCGTCGTCTTCTGCAATACAGGCGTCGGGCTGATGGCCCTCGTCGGTGCATTTGAGCCGAGCTCGTCCGGCAGCCATCGGTCGAGGTCAATCATCCTGCTGTCGCGCCAGTCCTCCGTCGGGCCGCTGTCTCGGGTAGACGCCTGACTCGAGAGAAGCGTCTGCGGCCGAGCGACGAAGAGGTGGCCGAAGCCAAGCTCCGCACTGCCAGTAGCCGAGTTATCGCGCACAAGATGCTTCTCGCGTGGGCCCGGGGAGCGATCTGTGCGTGGCGTGGTCTCCGGGGTCGCGAGCGAGCTTGTCGAGGGCATGGAGGAGGGCACTGTGAGGCGTGGCGTTGACGGAAGTGGGTCACTGCTCGAGCTGCTCTCGGGAACGCCACGAGCAACGCTCTGAGCATCACTCCAGAGGGAGTCGCTGCTGGGTATCGTGCGCGGCGTCTGGTCGATCGTGCTCCTGCTTGGAATGCTCTTGATTGCGCGCATACTGCTCGGCATGCTCTCAGCGAAGCTCGTGCGCGCATCACTGGTGGACAATGTCATCGTCGACCCCGTCGCTTTCCGCCGCAGCATCTCGTCCGTGTCAGTGAAGGACCGTCGGCCGATCGAGCCGATATCGCTGTGCCCGGGCAGGCCGGAAGGCAGATGTTCCAAGCTCTCCTCGATGATTGCGGACAGCGTGCGGTTGGCGCCAGTGGACCAGCCATTGAAGTACGCGCGGTCATCCTCCATCGGTGGTGGCCCGTAAGGATAGTCATCGGATGGCGGGTACGGCATCGGCATCCCAGGGTAACCATACGGCGCCTCCGGATCATCGTCCTCATCCACGTAGTCATAGCCGCGCTCCTGCAGGAATTGCATGCGGGCCACGTACTCCGGGAACTGGTCGCGTAAGCGGGCCCAGTCCTCGGGTGACCAGCCATCAGAGCTCTCAACGTATCCCGACTGGCTTGCGAACGCTCCTGAATGACCCGCAAACGATGGCGGATGACCCGCGACGTATTCCGGATGTCCCGCGAACGCCCCATGCTTCCTCCTTGCCGCATCGTGCGCCTCGTCGATGAAAGACGACGTGGCGCTGCTGCTCGTAGCGGACCCCCAGTCGCTACTGGGCTTCACGGACTCCCAGTCACCGTCTGGCTTCATGCGCTCCCACGCGACGACTGGGCTGCCCTTCGCGAAAGGCGGGCCATTCGCAGGGACACGGACGTCAGAGGCATCCTTTGCAGGGACGGCTGGAGGTATGACGCGGTCCGTGAAGCTCGACTCGGCCGACTGGGCGCGATACACCTCAGTCTCCCGTCTGTGCACATCAAAGGCAGGCGTGGGCTGGCTAGATGGTGCTGGGTATTTGTTCGAGGAGCTGGGGGTAGCGGGGTACTTCTGCGAGGTGGGCGGCGCTGGAAGGTTTTCCGACCCTACAGACCCCATCGAGGTACCACTTGACACCGAACGAGGGGCAGGCTGCTTGGCGAGAGAGGGTAAGGTAGCGGTGGATGACGACTGGCTGGGTGGGCTGGATGACTGGCTAGGCACGCTAGATTCGAGACCACTGGACTCGGGTGTATGTAGAGGTATACGCATATCATCACTGTCTGCCTCGAGCGCCGCGAATGCACCAAATGCCGCGTATCTAGAAGAAGCGGGTCAGTGTCGAGCGAGCAGGATAGAAATGGGATGAAGACAGCGATAGGAGAAGAGCAGAGCAGCGATGGAAGATGACGAAAAGAAGGCAGAATGGTGCGTGACAATGCCTTCAGCACGCGATTGACCGTCAGCACTGACTGCGACCGGCATGGGTATATAGTGTAAAAGTGTTTTACACTCACCTACCACCACCCGGCGCACGTCCGACAAAATGTGCATACGGCATCTCTCCCGAGTGCTTGTCCGCCCACGAAATGTACCGCTCGCCCACGTCAAGCGCCGACTCATCCGTCGTGTGTGTATCTGGATAGCAACAGTCAGCATGTGATGGAATACCATCGATGGTCTACCACTTACCAGCGATAGACACGACACTCATCCGAGGTCGCGGACCTCGTGGTTCGGGAGAGATGAAGATGTTCGATGCAGACGAGTCCGAGCTCGCCGTCGACACGCGCCGTGCCAGAGCCGCGGGCATCAGCGGTACGGGCGGCGGCGGCGGCTCCCGCGACCTTACGTTCACCGATGGCGTTCGCGAGTTGACCGACGAACGCGCGTTCGTGAAGCTCGTCTTCGGCGTTGCATACGGAGTGTTCGACCCTGACCCCGAAGACGACGTCTGCAAGCTGCTCTGCGATGACTGCGGCTGGACGTGCGAGCTGCGGCCAGTGCCGAAGGTTGAGGTCGAGGGCTGCTGGTCCAGCCGCGAGGACTGCTGATCCACATGCGCGTTCTCTTCTGCATGCACTCGCCTGCGCCGCTCGACTTCCAGCCGCATATTATGCTCTCCTTCGTGCGCCCGGTCCCACTGATCGTCCAGCAACGCGTCCTGCTGCCTCTCTTTCAGCCACATCTGCCGCTCCGTCTCCACCCACGCGTTCCGCTCTGCCTCCTGCTGCGCTTTCCGCTCTGATTCCAGCTGCATGCCCCGCTCGGCCTCTAACCGCGCGCTGCGCCTCGCCTCCACCTCCGCCAAGCGCAGACCGAGCTCGTTGTGCGCAAACTGCGCGTTCGAAGCGAACTCATCGCGAGCGTTCGACGCGAATTCATCGCGAGCACGCGGTACGTCATGCGCGGGTAATGAGTCAACCGGCCTCTTTGCCTGCGCGTCGTCCCGCGAATAGGGCGCACCGAACTCATCCGGCGGATGCAAAGCGCCGAACTCATCGACGACCGAGCTTGCGCGTGAGTCGACGGAGCCTCGCGAGCGATACGCTGCGTACTGCCCGCCGGACGCGCGACTGTCGATGGAATCCCTCGGGCGGCTTGCACCGCTGTCGATGGACCCTCGTGCGCCGTTCGCACGATACCACCCTTGATCGATAGAGCCGCGGTACGAGTTGCGCGTGCCGCGGGATGAAATGCTGCGGGAACACGCGTCAGCAATGTGGTCTGCCTCATGTTATAGGGCCCGCGTGATGTGGGCGAGGAAGCGACGAGCTGGACCCCCGTGCTTCGCTGCTGCATCGAAAGCCCGGGCACTCACCTATCGAACGGCGTGTAGTGGTACCGCGACTGATACCGATCACCAACGTCCAGCGCCGACTCGTCGGTGGTGCGGGAGTCGAATGTGGCGACCGAGTAGGCGGGGGTTGGGGGTGCTTGGGAGTTTGAGGAGCGCCGGTAGTCGGAGGCGCGATGATGGTAGTGGCTAGGGTTTGGTGACGGCGTCGATGTATAGAGCGAGTCGGATGGTGGCTTTCCCGTGTATTCCAGAGGATAGTGAGATTCTGGCGGACTATAGCCGGATCCAGATGGACCGTAGTCTGATTCCGGCGGGCTTGCGAGCGGGCGGTAAGGATCTGGATGGGGGACGGAGGAGCCTGAGTTGCCCATGTCAGTGAGATGGCTCTGGGCAACCAAGAGATAGGTGACGCACCTGCACGGCCTGCCCCGATCATGTTCGTCCTACCCCCGCTCGTGTTCGTCGCAGCCCCCATCACGTTCATCCCAGCCCCGATCATGTTCATGCCAGCGCCCACGCCCGCCATGCGGCCCGCCATGACGTCCAAGCTCGGCAAGTCGAAGGCGGCGACGGCGTCATCGTCGATATCCGACGAGTTCGAGTCATTCTCGTAGGCATCTTCGTTGAGGAGGGGGCGCGACGGCGTGTTGCGGGACGCAGACGTGGAGATGGTGTATGTGCCTGAGGCACGAGGCTTGCCGTCGAGCAGCTCGGCCAGCGAGGGAAGCTGGAGGCGTTGGACCGCCGCGTCATCGATATCGGATGAGCCCGAGTCGTCGTCGTCGTCAAAATCTTCGTACACGGTTGCGGGGGAACGCTCGGAGACGCGGATAACATTGGGGGGAGCGGTGTTTGTGGTGCCGTTCTTTCGAGGGGGGGACACGCGCGTGAATGCGGTCTGGGCAAGAATGGCGGGTTACCCGAGCGACTGCGGTTCGAGATAGTGCAGGGACGCACCTGATAGCTGCTGCTCGCAGTGCTCTCGCCGTCGCTGGCCCACTCCTCTTCAATTGCTGCTGCCGTCATCATGCGTGGTGTTGTTCTGTTCAGAAACGTGCTCGTGTTCATTGTCCTTGACTTCAAAGGAGCTGCACAGAGTAATCAGACTGACCCTGAGATGGAAGATAAGCAGAAGCGAGAGAAGGGCAGCGGACAACCAACACGTACCGAACTGCACATCACTCAATATGTGGCGTGAGCTCTATTGTTCTTCCTACGTTCCCCTGATCTTCCCAAGGGCTTGGGGATGAGGAATGACTGATTATACGAAGAGCAAACGACGGGCACCAAAAAACAGGCGAACGGAAGCAGACAACAATGATCTCGTTCCGGAACGCGACACGCGGTGGCCTAAGCGTATTTGGTTGCAATCGCCGCCACAAACATTAAAGTTCCTAAGTATCATGTGCCCGCAGTATGCCTTCCGACCGCAGCCATCGCATCTAAGCATCCCCCGGATGCTTCATTGCTAGGATTTGACGATACACCTCAAAGCTGGGAGACAATCTAGGCATAAGTGATACAGGAACCCACCTCTTGAGTAGACTCCCTTCCACACGCCCTTCAATTTCCCTCCTTTGCCAAATTTCCATCCGATGGCGACGGTTCTGGCACTACTTGTCCTGACTGCCGGGCTGCATCCTTCTATGACACAGTTGCCAAACCCTGTCGAATAATCGCCTCCACTCGGCCTGAAAATAGTCAGACGCCGCCCAGATATACCGCAAGGTCTGATCCGGGAACACGCTTGCTAAGAAATTCACTGAAAGGTCGATGTCTTCCTGCTTCTCCGGCGGCCTCGTGCGCTGTACGTCCAGCTCGACAAGCCGGTCGCGTAGCACTTGATGCTTTAACAGATGAATAGGCTTGGGTGCAGGCCGACGCGTCTCCAACGGTATCTTCAACAATTTCAGCGCAGGGCACCGCGTAGCGAGCGGTATCAACCCCTCGAATGATACCCGTGTCATATTCGCGCCGCGGTTGAAGAAAGACAATCGTGTGAGTGAGGGCCATGCGGCGGTGAGGATATCGAGCGCGCTATCCAGATCAGCGCCCTCATAGTTGACGTAGATGGCAACGATCGATACGTTCTTGAAGACGCGTAGGTCGGAAAAGAGGCGAGCACTGCGCACGTTGACGGCGCGACCGGTCGAGACGTGCAACTTCGTAAGCGAATCGTGGTCCAAGCATTGGCGCAGCGTTCCATAAAAGCGCCTGGCGTCGAGCTGCTCGTTGTCCCTGTCCGAACCGTAGATGTTGAACTGGTGATGTTTGAAAGTGCGGAGGCGAAGTGGCTCGCTCGACATGAGGCGCACGACTTCGCATGCGGCGTCAAAGTCCTCCGCCTCGCTGAGTCTGAGTGAGCGTAGCGCACGGAAGCCAGGCTGCGGCGTTGGGCGACGTTCTGAACGAATGAAGCCGCTGCATGAAGTGATGTCGACTAGATGAAGCTCCTCAAGGCATGGAAGGCCGCGAAGGTGTGGGATGCCTTCGAAGTGTTCTCCGGGTGGAATCGTCAGCGCGCGGATGTTCGAAAGGGACGCGCAGGGGACTATCGCGCGATACTCCATACTGGTCGTGTGATTGTTGTAATATTGGCCCGCCAGCGATACCCATGCATAACTAGAACTGATAGGCGGCGTCGTGGAACCGTCGGATTGCGATACGACCCCAAAAGCGAATTGCTCGCTACTTCTGAATTTGATTGTGTGCGCGTTTGGTAAGATGGGGCCATGCTCAATTATTGCGCGGAGGAGACGCCTGTCTATGATAACGTGCGGGTCACTCTTGTGCTTACGGTCCCCGAAAATCTTGATGCGTCGCGCATATGTGAGAAAGCCTGCGTATTCGGCTTCTGTCAGGTCTGCGCGTTGTGGCTCCTCTGGGAGGTTCAATAGCTGTCAGGATGATGGGTCAGAACGATGAGAGCCGATAAAATAGTATGTACACGCACTAATCTCTTGACTTCGCGCGAGGACATATCGATACTTCGATAGCGGATAACCCAACTGCTTTCCACGCGGGGGATCGTGAGGAGCAGGTTACCTAGATGAATCTGCTGCTCCCAAAGAACGTCAAGGGCGACATCGCTCATGGCGCGGCAGGCAGTGGCGGGATTGAGGAGGGCTGAGAGCCCACCGTCGTCGACCAGTAGCTTGCAGATTATGAGAAACAGCTCATATATGGACGACAGGCGAGCGCCTGCGGATTCGACCCCTGCATTTGGCACGCTCGCGTCTACCTCTCCAGCCATGCCTTCCATCGTGGATGTAGTACGGGAGGCGTCGGCACATGTGTCATGGGCAAGCGTTGTTGTCGAGTCTAGCGATGGCCTCGCCGCTCTCAGAGGTACGATGTTCGTTGTATCCATTTGAGGATATCGTATGGGGCACGTCAAGCGGAGATGGAAAGAAACACAGATCGGAAAAGAAAAGGAGGGATGGCTATGAGGCTGTGCTGGGACAGGGGCTCTCGGCTCCGACAGCATGAGTCACGTGTCCGGGTTTCGCCGCTCATAGTTCAAGTCAAATGAGCTCGGAGTGCGACTTGGCGTAGCGCACGAGATCTTCAAGCTGGCACGGACGCAGAACACGTTCACATAGCAACATTGAAACATTGGTGACCTAAGTAAGGGTATACGACGAAAAACAGACAGTGCGCGTAACTCACGTACTATCGGGTCTACTGAGTAAGTAGACCCGATTCGCCTCTAATTCCTTTCGCATCTCGTGCAGACGGATCTCCCGGGACCCTCCCGCGAGGATGTCACCAAATAGTCTCAAAACTGCTGACGGAGAAGCTGTTTTACGGGGCGCACAAGCTCCTTCAACTACCAATGCTTGTACTCATTCTACATCTTGACCTCGTCGTCGTGAGGGCGCAGTGGCGAACCACCGGAGACGTTTCTCGCGCTCGCAGAGATGAGAACTAGTCTGGCGGCTGGGACGAGCCATGTGGCACCGACGGCTAGAGCGGCGTCTACGACGACGCGACTAGCTGATCTGGCGGGGCGGGCGTTGTAGGCGTTGTAATGAGCGGAATGAGTAGCGCGAAAGAGTCGTGGGGTACATGGGCGACAGACAATAGAGCGCCTTCCGTCGCCAATACAGCGCGCGGTATTGATGGCTCATCTTGAGTATGCCTGCGTGGATCCTGTACGATCGCGGGTGGAGCGAGGGGAAATTGTAAGCGAATCTGGAATCCTGATAAGCTTCGGCGTACATTCATGAAAGGTACCGACTTACTTGGCGTCAAAGTGTGCGAGAAGAAATACCTCTACGTCCACGCAAGGATCGTCCAGTGTGATCAAAGGGTATTCATGGTATGTATTTGCGGTCCGCGAGCGTGAAATGCCGCCTAAAAGATTCGCAAATAACAGTGCCCGCTGACTGAGCTGAAGCTGCGGAACGCGTAAGTCGTAGTTCCCAGCACGAAGCACGATGCAAGCGCCGTCAAGCCACAGTCTGGCGATCGTGCGGAGACGGTGTTTTGCATGCGACTGCGATCCCGAGGAAGCAGGATCCGACGATAGGCATAGCAAAGGTCAAGATAAGCCTGCAGGAGCGCAGAGGCCGGCGTCGATGAGAAGGCGGTAGATATCGTGACTTGATTGAATGCTAGCCGCTTTGGTGCCGCAAATAAGCGCCAAGGGCAGCTGTGTCGCATCTGTGCTTCTATCCAGAAGGTGAGAAAGCGCCAGCATAACGGTAGTGGATGAATATTGCTGTGCGGACGTACAGAAAGTGCAGGGCTGTCGTAGTTAACTTCAACCAAACCCACCGGGCATTTTCCATGAGTGTTGACCAGCCGGCGATCGAGCCTGCAGTCATGCATGAGCATCTTTTGCGCTTCCATAAGCCTGAGAGAATCGTGATTCATGCGCAACGAGTCTGAGGAACGAAAACGTTGTGATGGTAGGGACCAAGGCCAAAAAAAGTCCAAAAAGGGATGCATGAACATGCGTCGGACCGGTCGACCCGAGGACATGTGGCGCTCCTCCTAAATTGGGCTTGTCTGTTGTTTCCCGCTATGACCATCCTCCGGTCGTCAGGTTCTGTCATAGCTCGCCTCAGATTTGGGACTGCGCCCGCATCAGATCTGGGACTGCGCCCGCATCGACAAAGACCAGTGAACAAGACCACCTAACAATAACGCACGTCAGATGACCTTGCTGTATAAAAGGGCCCTGGCACGGCTTCTCTGCTTATCGCCTACGCCCATCTTCCAGGTGCTCACCTTTCGAGCCCAACAGCAGCATACTTCTTCTCGGTTGATTTCACTCTGAATACTACACGAGCATTCCGAACGCGACCTACGATGGATAGCGCTATGACTTCTCCCGCTGCGAACGATCAGCAGACGACGGGTCTGAAGATCCGTATTCCTGCGCGCAAGGATTGGCCGAGCAACCAGCCGCGCAAGGTGGCCGGCGGCTCGCGCGTGCAGTGCGCGATACAACGTACCGCCAGCGTGCAGGAGCCCGGGAACCATGAGCAGGTGCGTGTACTCACTGCGCCGACATTGCTCGATCTGACCTGAACTCAGCCGCGCCACGAACCACTCCAAACTGCGTCATCCCTCCCGTCCCTTCCATCATCCGCTTCCCTGAATCCATCCCCTCAGACGTATCCTTCGTCGTTCCAGACCTCGGCTGCACCCGTCTGGGGAATCGGCTTCGCCTCGCCGACGCAATCGTTTTCTTCTTCGGTGTCGAGCTATGGCGATGCCAGCTCATTTGGGGGCCAACGTCCCTACGCTACAACTCTCGCCTCTGATGATGCGATGGACGTAGACATGGACTGAACCGTACATACATGGACTGAGCCGTACTCACATGGACCGAGCTGCAGAAGCGCTTCTCGTCGTACCCATGACATGCCATCGCCGTAACGTACCGCAACTCCTGATACTCCACACATACCATGATTCTATACTACCTACATGGCTCGACACTATATGGTTCAATACCATCTGCGACAATGCTGACATTTGCGCGCAAAAGGAGCGAGAAATCGACCGAGCCGCCAGCCGATGGTCGCGCGCATGCGACGGAATCCGATGTCTGTGAGAGAAAGAAGCGTTGAATATATCTACTGCATCAGTATATGATAAAAATGACGCGCGACAGATGCTCGTCGGCCTTTGGCCAAACAAAACCTGGAGGTCCTTTGCTTGCGCCGCTTCAAGTTCAACACACGAGGTTCGACTTCTCGTCGTGATCGTGGGATTTTGATCACCTGATGTGGCCTGTCGGTGATCGACAATCGTTTCTTTGTTCGTTGAATGCCGTCAATATTACCTGTCCTTTGTTCTTGAACACGAGGCAATTTCATGCCACCAGCCATTGTCCGCAGCATATAGAGCTGAACCTTGAACTCTTCTCCTTCGCTTCAGCGCTCACTGGCGTTCACCGGCATCTCGAACTGACCTGGTTCTCTCCCCTCTTCGACAACCCCTACGCTATCAAGGCCACAAGAGCGCATAGAGCCTTTCGGTACTCTGGAACTAGCCTTTGAGTCTCAGGTTATGCACCTTACCGCGGCGGCGGACATGGATGCTCTGCCGGAGCAGTTACCCACTGGTGACACCGTCTCGCTCAAGTCAGAAAACTCCATAGGGTCGCTCTTCGTTTCGGTCTACGACATATTCCTCGAGGTCTGCAAGACTCTTCTCGCCTCCGAGGGCGGACGCGCCGACCTCCTCCGCCTCACCACCGTCAATCGGGCCGTCAGCGACGTCGCACTCGACGTGCTATGGGAAACGCAAGACACGATCACCAATCTCTTCCGCATCCTCCCCCGAATTGAAGAGCAGCGCGTGGTGCGTACGCTCTGGATGTCTCTCCCCTCACGTCGCAGGGGGTCTGCTATACCGAGAGTACATAGCTATAATATCAAGCGGCTGGTAAGCAAATATTCGTCGCTTCATCAATTCCTTCTCTGTGTTAATCGATACCCTTCTCCGTGCTGATCAACACGCGCGCCACACAGCTTCTCACCTTGCCAAACCCGGATGATACATTGACGGACGACGAGTACGCTCGTTTCATGAGCTATGCCATCCGCGTCAAGGTGTTCAGCGACTTGGGCTACGACCCGGAAGTGCACCCATTGGTCGACGAGCGCCTCCTGCGTTGCGCTCTGGGCAGAGGCCCCATCCTCCCCAACCTGCACAAACTGCGTATCGGCGGGCCGACAGAGACCACTCTCGACAAAGCTTGTACCGAGGTCCAGCTGGGCGGGAATGGCCCTCATGCCGTCCTCGCGGACGGCCCCGGCGTCGTCCTCGCGAACGGCCCCGGCGTCGTCCTCGCGAACGGCCCCGGCATCGTCCTCGCAATAGTTCAGCGCTTTCCTTCTTCTATCACCACTCTCGGCATCCTCGCACCACTCTCCCACATCCGCTCCCTGACTATCTCCCTGGGCGTGATTACGAAGCGATCCCCCCCTGGGCGTGATCACGGAGCGATCCCCCACCTCCGGCTCCTCGCGTTTCTCGAAGAGCTCCAGATGGTCTCCTTCCCGGGCCCTGCGCCAGACCATCCGCCCACGCCCGCACCGGGGTTGCGCGCGCTGCGCACCCTCACAATGACAGGGACGCATGGCTTGGACCACGCCTACAAGGTTCTGCAAGCCATGTCCTCGGAGCCACTGCGCCTGCGCGAGCTGCAGCACTACGACTTATCATCCGCCGACTGCTGGAGCTCAGACTCGGGCACCGAGCAGCTCGACGCCATCCGCTTTTTTTCGTCTCTTGCGCGACCGCCTCGACCCCCCGCACGCTCACCACGCTCCGCGTCACGACTGGTCGCGGCGGGGATGTCCCCCCTGACAAGCTCTTCGCGGGACCTGCGCGCGCGTTCCCGGAATGTCTCGACGATGCATGTGTTTTACAACCACGAGGGTGCAGACGTCGATGGCGCGGTCGACGTGCTCACCGCGATGTGGCCCGGGACTGCGGGACCTCGGCTTTTGCCAATCGCGAGGCGGACGGGATGTCGCGTGTAACGCTCGCGGGTCTGGTGCCCATCGCCACCCGGTGCCCCGAGCTCGGAGATCTCACCTTCCCGCTTAGCGTGCGGCAGGTGCCTGAGCCGGTTCAGCTGGAGGATCACGAAGTGCTAAGGATCACGAAGTGCTAAGAAATCGGCTCGTGCATCTGGATGTGCAGGATGGACAGCCACGCCCGGGAGCCGTCGATGACATAGTGCGGTTCTTGGCCAGCATCTTTCCTGACATGACGCTGGGCAGCATCTCTGCCTACAAGGGGGCAGCATCTCTGCCTACAAGGGGGACTCGCATTGTGAAGAGGCTTGGTATGATGTTGCCCATAAAGTTCGGATGGCGTCATGTCGGTCTGTACCACCGAAGAAGCGCCGCTACTCTGTGGGGTAGCGACAAATGCTCAAGGCCTCTCACAGTCAAGGCCTCTCACAGTGGTAACAGACAATGTATTTGACATCTGCTCTGTTCCGAGACGGTAGTGGAAACATGAACAATTCCCAATTCCCGGTATTCCTGGCAAAATTATCTTTGCTGCAGTGCCGAGTCCCGACGGTATTAATTTTTGACGTCGCAAGATCCTTGGGATCACATTCTCAAGCAAGCAAACACCTATCGTCCTGATTCTTCATTTCAAACAGGCGCTCCCGCAGTGTCAAGCCCTCCTCTACCGGCATTCCGGTCCCTGAAAGTGCGGTTAGATGAACATACGCAGAAGAATAGAAACTCCACGTAGGTCCTGTGAAACCCTTGTAGCGCGGTCCGCGTCACCAGCGCGCCGGCGACCAGATTCACCAGCGCGCTCACGTCGACCAGATTCAGCAGCGCGCCGGCGACCAGATTCAGCAGCGCGCCGGCGACCAGATTCAGCAGCGGGCTCACGTCGACGGCTCGAACAGCGGCTCGTAGACGGCTCGAACAGCTCGTCGACGACAAACAGCTCGTAGACGGTACAGATTGTTGAAGACGCCATGCCGGATGAGTGTCGTCGCCTCCAGATATTCGACCGGGGGCAGGGGAGGAGGGAGGCGCTCGACCCGCTGTCCAGCTGCTCGACCCGTTCGTCCAGCTGCTCACCGACCCGTTCGTCCAGCTCCCCGCTCGTCGCCTCGCTCGGCTCATCTCAGCTCTCCCCGCCTCCACCGTCCGCGCCACTCGACCCGCATCGTCCAGCTCACTCGCCCATCGTCTCCAGCTGCTTACCGACCGACCCGCCGAGTCCATCGTCTCCCCGCCCCGCTCGTCCATCGTCTCCAGCTCCTCGTCGACCCGCCGAATCCAGCTCACTCGCCCATCGCCTCCAGCGCCCTCCCCGCCTCCACCTTCAAGCATGAGCCTCCAGCTCACCGACCGACCCCAGCTCCCCCGCTCGCCGAGTCGAGCTTGGCATCGACCGACCCCGCTCGCCGAGTCCAGCTCGTCGACCCGACCCGCCGAATCCAGCTGCTCGCTCGTCCGTCGCGTCCAGCTGCTCGTCGACCCGTTCGTCTAGCTGCTCACCGACCCGCTGTCCAGCTGCTCATCGTCTCCACGCATGTGAGCCTCCAGCTCACCGCCTCCAGCTCCCTCGCTCTCCACGCCCCGCATCGTCCAGCTTCCCGCTCGTCGCCTCCAGATATTCAACCGGGGGCAGGGGAGGAGGGAGGCGCTCGACCCGCTTCAGGAGTTCCTCGACCTGCGTGTAGCTGCTCACCGACCTGCGTGTAGCTGCTTACCGACCCCGCTGTCCAACTCACCGACCTGCGTGTAGCTGCTCGTCGACCCGCCGAGTCCAGCTCGTCCAGCTCCCTCGCCTCGCTCGTCCAGCTGCTCACCGACCCGCTCGTCCAGCTCCCTCGCCTCGCTCGTCCAGCTCGTCGACCCGCCGAATTCAGCTGCTCACCGACCCGCTTCAGGAGTTCCTCGCCTCGCTCGTCCAGCTGCTCACCGACCCGCCACCCCGCTCGTCGCCTCGCTCGGCTCGTCTCCAGCTCCTCGACGACCCGCCGAATCCAGCTGCTCGACGACTCGCGTCTGACAGGCGGGGGAGGGCGAGGAGGGAGGAGGGGGGGGGGAAGGCGAGGATGAGGGGGAGGATGAGGGGGAGGGCGAGGATGAGGATGAGGGGGAGGATGAGGGGGAGGGCGAGGATAAGGGAGGAGGGAGGAGGGAGGAGGGCGAGAGAGGGCGAGGGGGGGGCGAGGGCGGAGGGGAGGGTGAAGGAAGGGGTGGTGATTGGGGGAGGGGCCGTGATTGTGGGGAAGGAGGGCGCGTGTCGCACGCGTTGGGTGCAGGGTGCTGTTTGCAGGGTGGCGTGAAGGAAGTGCGCGGGTGGTGTGAAGGAAGTGCGCGGGTGGTGTGCAGGAAGTGCGCGGGTGGCGTGAGGACGCGCACTGGTCACAGGTGGCGTGAAGGACGGGCACAGGTGAGGAGAGGGAAGATTGTGAGCGTTGAGAGTAGAGAAGGGAGCGTTCACTTGAAGAGCGGGGCTTGCTGAGGGAGGAGGGCGGGGCGCGAGATCGAGAGTGCATGTATGCGTTGCGGGAGACGAGTGCGTATCGTAGGGTAGCACCTGTGTGCAGGTGAAAGACGGCGCATAGAGGGGCGTCGATGGATGGATGACGTCGGCGGACATGGCGGTCACAGACAAGGACGCGTCGACGGCCGATCACACATCACGCGGGCTCCCACGTCGCGCACCCGCCTGTTGCCTCCCGCCATCACGCGCGCGTTACTGCCCTCATCGATATCGTCGCCGTCTCCCCTTCCCGCTCGTCACCCCCGCGCATGATCATCGCCCCCGTGCATGATCATCGCGCGGTCGCCGTCACTTTTGTCGTGTCCCGCACACTCTTGTCGTGTCCCGTCAACCTCCATTCCCCTCCCCACATCATTCCCTGCGCATCCTGGTTTACCATCCTCTCTCTCCTACTCCGTCCATCCCTCGTTCCTCTAATGTAGTATGGCTCCTCCTTACTGATCCACTGCTACCGCCCGAGTTGTCTAATGGTTATGACGTCGCTTTCCGGTACCGCATCTGTAGGCGGAGGTTGCGGGTTCGAATCCCGTCTCGGGTTCTTAGTTTTCAAAGCCGTTGTTTTTTGGCCTTGCCACCCGCTGCCTTCAACTTGGCGGTGCCCGCTGCCTTCAACTCGGCAGTGCCCTTCCGCACCTCCCCTCCATTTTCCTGGATCACCTCTTGCGTTATGACTACACTCTTCATACGCCGTCTACGATCTGAGGCAATCCGCTACCATCGATACGTGTTGGAGATCCCCGAATTCTGCTCTCCGCATCCCGAAGCGTGAGCACAGAGTCCTCGCCTCCCGCGCTTGACGCGTGGGTCTCCGCCACGCGCTCGAGGCCCGCCAATCCGCGTGCGCCCACGCAGAACACGTGCTGATGGCTGGTTGATTCTCCGCTGATGTATATATGGCATGCGGCGCTTATATAGTAATACCGCCTGCGTCCTGACTTGCTGCTTGCCGCTGCCTCCCGCCTCCCCTTCACGCCGCCTCGAGGCGCGCCCGCCCGACCTCGCCCGATCGTCCAGTGCGATCGACAGGTCTTCCAGAGCGATCGACAGGTCTGCCTCACGGCCCACCTTCCCTCTTCCCTCGATCGTCGTTTTCTGGTTTAGTCGCCCGACATCCGTTCGACCCCCTCGCACCGTCATACACGAACACGGAGCGCTCTGCTGTGCACCCCTCCCATCGTTTCCTGTGACTCCATCCCCACCATGCAACCCCGCTCCGAGCCGCACCGCGTGCTCCTCCTCCTCGACGCCCAAGCCGCCCTCCTCGCCCCCCCGCCCACCGGCGTCCCCTCCGCACCCACCGTCCTCGCCAACCTCACCCGCATGCTCGCCGCCGCCCGCACCGCCACCCCGCCCCCCCTCATCATCCACGTCCGCAACTCCGGCGACGCCAACGAGCCCGACGCCCCCGGCACCCCCGGCCACGCGCTCGTCCTCGAACCCGCCCCCGGCGAGCACGTGCTCGACAAGGCGAAGAACAACGCGTTCGCGGGGACGCCGCTCGGTGCCTTGGTGCCTGCGCGCGCGGAGCTGGTTGTGGCGGGCTTGTTGAGCGATTATGCGGTGGCGGCGACGTGTCGGGCGGCGGTGGCGAGGGGGAATGAGGTGATTTTGGTGCATGGGGCGCATGCGGCGTATGATCGGCCGGAGGCGTTGTATGGGGGCGGCGTGCTGGAGGCGGGCCGGTTGGAGGCGCAGGTGGAGAGCGAGCTGGAGGAGATTGGGGTGTCGGTGTTTGAGATGGAGGATTTGGAGGCGATCTTTACGGATAGGTGACGACTTTTCGCGGATACCGGGATAGGTGACGACTTTCGTGGATACCGGGATAGGTGACGACTTTCGTGGATACCGGGATAGGTGACGCCTTTCGCGGATACCGGGATAGGTGACGGCGGCTGTCCGATCGCGCGGGAGAGATGTTCGCGCGGGATATGTGGTTGCGTCGGATACGTGGTAGCGCCGCCCTGGACAGATCCGGATGACGGTGCGCGATACCTATGCACCGTGGTTGCGCGAATGAGTACCTACTGACGCTGGTTCTCTGCAGGATGTACCCTGACGCTGGTTCTCTGCAGGATGTACCCTGACGCTGGTTCTCTGCAGGATTGACCCTTCCTACCCATCACTATTCGACCGCCTCGTCCTTCTTCTACATCACCATACGTCCTTCTTTTACATCACCATACGTCCCTCGTCGCCATCCCCCATCGCCTCATCGCCACCGCCCGTCGCCTCGTCGCCATCGCCCATCGCCTCGTCGCCACCGCCCATCGCCCATCGCCCATCGCCCCATCACCATCTCCAATCGCCTCATCCCATACATAGCTCCTGGTCTCCTAGCTATCCAACTCCATCCCCACCCTCATCATGAATCCCTCCCCACCCTCATCATGAATCCCTCCCCACCCTCATCATGAATCCCTCCCCACCCTCATCATGATCCCATTCCCACCCTCATCATGAACATGCTGTCTTCGCTTTCGGCCAGGCCCCTGCTCCGTACGCATGCAGACCCCATTCTCCCCGACCACAATTCATTGTAGATACAATTGACCCACAATTCATCGTAGATACAATTATCTCCTCATTCATCGTAGAATACAGCATTCTACACATTCGCCCATTTCTCTTATTCAATCGTCCATTTTTCTGATTCACTCGTATCTGAAATCACGTCTCTTTACATACGCGAGCCGTCTCTTTACATACGCGAGCCGTCTCTTTACATACGCGAGCCGTCTCTTTACATACGCGAGCTACTGGTTACTCGTACATCATTTGCAAGTCCATAACTACTCCTGCAAGTTCACAGCTACTCCTGCAAGTTCACTATCACTCCTGCAAGTTCATAGCTACTCCTGCAAGTGTATGACTATTCGTGCAAGTTCATAGCTACTCCTGCAAGCTTACCACTGCCCCTGCAAGGTCGTCTACTACTCCTGCAAGATCGTCTACCTCTCCTGCAAGTTTGCTAGTACCCGTGCACGTCGTCTACTACTCGCGCACGTCGTCTACTACTCGTGCAAGGTCCATAGCTACTCCTGCGAGTTCATAGCTACTCCTGCAACGTTGTCTACCTCTCCTGGCAAGGTCGTCTACCACTTCTGCAACGTTGTCTACCTCAAATTGCAAGGTGCCGTATCTTAATACATTATCGCGAACGTTGAAGTACGAAGTCGGTGGTGGAAGCGTGCTATCGGGCAAGAGGCGGTGGATGCGTTGGTCGGTCGACAACTGTGGACGTGCTGTCGGTCGTCGACTGTGACCATGCTGTCGGTCAACCGTGGACGTGGGGTCGGCCGACAGCTATGGATGCGCTGTCGGTGGACGCGCTGTCGGTCGACTGTGGACGCGCGGTTGGTCGTCGACTCTGGACGCGCGGTTGGTCGACAGCTGTGGACGTGCGGTAGGTCGACAGCTGTGGACGTGCGGTCGGGAGTCTGTGGACGCGCGGTTGGTCGTCGACTCTGGACGCGCTGTCGGTCGTCTGTGGACACGCGGTTGGTCGTCGACTCTGGACGCGCGGTAGGTCGTCTGAGGATGCGCGGTCGGTCGACAACTGTGGACGTGGGGTTGGTCGACAACTGTGGACGTGGGGTCGGTCGTCTGTGGACACGCGGTTGGTCGTCGACCGTGACAATGCTGTCGGTCATCTGTAACACTAACGCAAACCAGGAAGATGTGAGCGCAAGCCGGGAAGATGTGAGCGCAAGCCAGGAAGGTGTTGCCGTCGCTGTCAATGATGAGGGAGGCAGAATCGTTGTCGATGATGTAGGCGCCAAGGTCGATGATGAGAGCATGCCATCGCCGAGGATGCGGGAGGCCTCGCCGAGGATGATGAGGGAGGCATTGTCGAGGGCGATGAGAGCAGCATCGTCGATGATGAGGGAGCCATTGTCGATATTGGGGGCGTCATCGCCGATGATGAGGGCAGCATTGTCGTGCATGAGGTCGATGATGCGGGCATGCCATCGTCGCTGATGAGAAAGGCGCCATCGTCGTCTATGATGAGGACGCCATCGTCAATGATGAGGGCGGCCTCGTCGAGGCTGAGGGCAGCGTTCTATTGTCGAGGATGATGAGGGCAAAGCTGTCGATGATGAGGGCGCCAATGTCGATGATGAGAAGCCTCGTCGTCGAGTATGAGGAGGGCGGCATCGATGTCGAGTATGAGGGCGCCATCGTCGAAGAGAGGCCGCGCTATCGTCGAGGATGAGGACATCAAGGTCGGGGATGAGGGCAAAGCTGTTGAGGACGAGGGCGTCATTGTTGAGGACGAGGGCAGCATCGCTGATGATGATGAGGGCGCCATTGTCAAAGATGATGAGGCCACTATCGTCGATGATGGAGGCGGCCTCGTCTATGACGATGAGGAAGGCCTCGTCGAGGACGATGTAGGCGCCAAGGTCGAGTATGAGGGCACCGATGTCGAGCATGAGGGTGGCCTCGTCGATGATGAGGACGGCCTCGTCGAGCATGATGAGGGCGCCGATGTCGAGGATGAGGGCGCCATTGTCACCAAGAATGGGAGCAGCGTTCTATCGTCGAAGAGAGGCTGCGCTATCGAGGACGAGGGCAGCAGCGTTGTCAATGAGGAGGGCGCCAATGTCGAGGATGAGGGAGGCATCGCCCGATGATGATGAGGGCATGCCATCGTTGAAGATGAGGGCAGAGTATGATGATGAGGGCAGCATGCCATCGTCCAGCATGAGGGCGCCGTCATTGACGATGAGGGCGCCATTGTCGAGGACGAGGGCGTCATCGTCGATGATGAGGAAGGCCTCGTCGATGATGAGGGCATGCCATCGCGCCATTGTCGAGGACGAGGGCGTCATCGTCGATGATGCGGGAGGCCTCGTTGATGATGGGGACGCTATCGTCGAAGATGAGGGCAACAGCGTTGTTAATGAGAAAGGCATCGATGTCGAGCATGAGGGAGGCAGCATGCCATTGTCGAGGATGAGGGCAGCTACCATCGTTGATGATGCGGGGGGCACTATTGTCGAGCATGAGGACGCCATCGTTGATGATGAGGCCGCGCTATCGTCGATGATGAGGGCGGCCTCGTCGAAGATGGGGACGCCAATGTCGAGGATGATGAGGGCGCCATTGTCGTCTATGACGATGGTGCCAATGTCGAGGATGATGAGGGCAGCCTCGTCGATGATGAGGGCGCGCTATCGTCGATGATGAGGGCGGCATCGTCGTTGACGATGAGGGCAGCGTGCCAATGTCGATGACGAGGGCGTCATCGTCGAGGATGAGGGTGGCCTCGTCGAGGATGGGGACGCCGTCGTCGAGCATGAGAGCATGCCATCGTCGAAGATGAGGGCGGCATCGTCGATGATGAGAGCAGCATCGCCGAGGATGAGGGCGGCCTCGTCCAGCATGAGGGTGCCGATGTCGAGGACAATGGTGCCATCGTCAAAGATGAGAGCATACCATCGTCGAGGATGATGAGGGCATGCCATCGTCAATGATAAGAAAGGCGTCGTCGATGAAGGCGCCGATGTCGAGGAGAGGGGCCCCATCGTCGATGTCGAGGATGAGGGCCGCATCGTTGCCGAGGCTGAGGGCGCTGATGTTGATGATGAGGGCAGCTACCATCGTTGATGATGCGGGTGCCAATCTAGAGGATGAGGGTGCCATTTTTGATGATGGGGGCGTCATTGTCACCGAGAATGGGAGCAGCACGCCATCGCCCGATGATGATGAGGGCGCTACCGTCGAGGACGATGATGAGGGAGGCATTGTCGAGGATGATGAGGGCAGCATTGTCGTGCATGAGGTCGATGATGGGGACGCCATCGTCAAGGATGAGGGCAGCGTTCTATCGTCGAAGATGAGGATGCCATCGTCGAGGCTGAGGGTGGCAGCATGCCATTGTCGAGCATGAGGGCGCCAATGTCGAGGATGAGGGAGCCACCGTCAAGGACGAACTTGAAGGCTGGAGCCTGGAGCCGCCGGCGAGAACAATAGGGCCGCCGTCGAGGACGATAGGGCCGCCAGCGAGGACGATAAAGTCGCCGGCGAGGACGGTATATTGGAGCCGCTGGCGAGGACGATAGAGCCGCCCGAGGGAACGATAGGGCCGCCGTCGAGAACCATTGAGCCGCCGTCAAATACCATTGAGCCGCCGTCAAGAACGATAGGGCCGCCGGCGAGGACGATAGATTGGAGCCGCTGGCGAGGACGATAGAGCCGCTGGCGAGGACGATAGAGCCGCCGTCGAGAGCGATAGAGCCGCCTTCGAGGACGATAGAGCCGCCGTCGAGGACGATATATCCACCAGCGACGACGGCGAGTAGCCTGTACGGCCGGTGAATCCTACTACTTACTAGTACAACTGGGAGCGTCTTTGGGTATGGGACCACGCTCGAGTATGGGACCACGCTCGAGTATGGGACCATGCTTGAGCTGTAGTGGCGTCCATCGCCACTCACTCCTCCTCCCTCGCCCCCTCGCCCTCCTCGCTCGCTCCCCTTCGCCTCCTCTCTCGCCTCCTCTTCTCGCCCTCGTCGCCGCGAGCCGACTCGCGCCCCCCCCCCCCCCCCCCCCCCCCGTCCTCGCCTCTCGAGCCCCCGACTCCCCTCCCTTCCCTCGCCTCTCGAGACCCGTCTCGCCGAGCCAACGGGCTCCTCCCCTTCGTGTCGCCCTCCGCCCTCGCCTCTCGCCCCCGTCCCCACTCGCCTCCTCGCCCTCCCCCACTCGCCTCTCGCTCGAGCCCGACGAGCCCCCGTCTCGCCTCCCCGTCGCCCTCCTCCCCCTTTTCGAGCCCCTTCCTCTTGCGAGCCCCGTCTCCTCTGTCGCCTCCTCCGTCGCCTCTCTCGAGCCCGCGAGCCTTCGAGCCCCGTCTCGCCCTCCCCAACAGCCTCTCGCCTCCATCTCGCCTCTCTTCGCCTCTCACCTCTCTCTCGCCTCGCCTCGAGCCCTCGTCGCTCCCCCTCCCTTCTCGCCGAGCCGACTCGCCTCGAGCCGACGAGCCTCCCTCGAGCCTCCCTCGAGCCTCGAGCCCCTTCTCGCCCTCGCGAGCCCCTCGCCTCGAGCCCGACGAGCCAACGAGCCAACGAGTCGACGGGCTCCTCGAGATCTCCGAGCCCCGTCTCGCCCACTCGCCGCGAGCCAACGAGCCCACTCGAGCCCCGTCTCCTCGAGCCTCGAGCCCCTCGCCGAGCCAACGAGCCCGACGAGCCGACGGGCTCCTCTCCCTCTCGAGCCTCCCCTCGCCTCCCTCCCCGTCTCGCCCTCCGCCTCGAGCCCGACGAGCCGAGCCGCGTCTCGCCGAGCCAACGAGCCCCTTCCTCTCGCCTCTCGAGCCCCTTCTCGCCCGCGAGCCCGGTCGCCTCGGGCCCCACTCGAGCCAACGAGCTCTCGAGTCGACGAGCCGAGCCGACGAGCCTGGAGCCCCTTCTCGCCCGCGAGCCTCGCGAGCCCCTTCCTCTCGCCGAGCCAACGAGCCAACGGGCCGACGAGCCTCTCGCCCGAGCCCCTCCCTCCCGGTCGCCAGCGGCCTCGACGAGCTCGCCTCTCTTCGCCCTCCACCGCGCCATCGCCAGCGGCCTCGACGAGCCCCCCCCCCGTCGCCTCCCGGTCGCCTCTCGGGCCTCCGAGCCTCTCGAGACCTCCGAGCCTCCCCGGTCTCGAGCCGACGGGCTCCTCGAGCCAACGTGCCCGACGAGCCGACGGGCTCCTCGCCCTCGCGAGCCTCTCTCGAGCCTCGAGCCTCTCGAGCCGAGCCCCCGCCTCTCGAGCCCCGTCTCGCCGAGCCAACGAGCCTCACCGAGCCGACGAGCCAACGAGCCAACGACTCGCCTCCCTCGAGACCTCCGAGCCTCGAGCCCCGTCTCGCCGAGCCAACGAGCCAACGAGCCTCGAGCCTCCGAGCCTCGAGCCTCGAGCCTCGAGCCGACGAGCCGACGGGCTCCTCGAGCCTCGCCTCCTTGCTCTCGAGCCTCGAGCCGACGAGCCGACGGGCTCCTCGAGCCTCGAGCCTCCCGGTCACCTTTCGAGCCTCCTCTCGAGCCCCCCCTCCCAGCCCTCGCCTCTCGAGACCCGTTTCGCCTCCTCCTATGTCGAGCCTCTCGAGCCCCCGTCTCGCCATCGCCAGCGGCCTCGACGACCCCGCGTCCCGCGTCTTGCCTCTCGCCTCTCGATCCTCCCGCCCATTGAGACGAGCGAGCCTCCCTCTTCGAGTCGCCCATTGAGACGACCGCCCCCCGCGACTTCGTCCCTCCACCGCGCCATCGCCAGCGGCCTCGACGAGCTCCCCCTTCATGTCGCCCACTTGATCGAGCCCGCCCCTGTCGTGTCGCCCATTGAGACGAGCGAGCCTCCCGCGACTTCGTCGCTTTCTGGAGCCCTCCACCGCCTCCCCGTCCCCTCCCCTTCGAGTCGCCCATTGAGACGAGCCGCGTCCCCAACAGCCTCCCGGTCGCCTCGCCCTTCGAGTCGCCCATCGAGACGACCCGCCTCCCCTTCATGTCGCCCATTGGGACGAGCTCCCCGAGCCAACGAGCCAACGAGCCCCTTCTCGCCCGCGAGCCAACGAGCCCCCCGCGTCTTCGTCACTAATTGAGACCACCCGCGCGGGCGAGAAGGGACGACCGCGCGGGGGCGAGAGGGGACGACCCCGTGTCTTCGAGTCGTCCATTGAGACGAGCGCCCCTTCGTCGCCAATTGGGACGACCCCGCGTTTTGATCGAGCCGCGTCCCGCGTCGCCCATTGAGACGACCCGCCTCTCGAGCCCCTCCCCATCGCCTTCTCTCCCCGAATTCTCTCGATCCTCCCGCGTCTCTCTCTTCGCCTCCCCTCCCCTTCCGCCTCCCCCTTCGAGTCGCCCATTGAGACCACCCGCGCGTGCGAGAAGGGACGAGCCGCGCGGGCGAGAGGGGACGACCCCGCGTTTTGGTCGAGCCGCGCCCCGCGTCTTCGTCGCTTTTGGGACGAGCCGCGTCTTCGTCGCCCATTGAGACGACCCGCCTCCCCTTTGTCGCTTTTGGGGCGACCCCTTCATCGCCCATTGAGACGACCCGCGCCATCGCCAGCGGCCTCGACGAACCCGCCTCCCCCTTCGAGTCGTCCATTGGGACGAGCGAGCCTCCCCTTCGTCGCCCATTGACGACCCCGCCTCCCTCTTCGAGTCGCTTTTGAGACGAGTCTCCCCGCGTCTCTTCGGCGTTCGCCCATTGAGACGAGCCCCCGCGTCTTCGAGTCGCCCATTGGGACGACCCCGCGTTTTGGTCGAGCCGCCTCCCCCTTCGTCGATTTTGAGACGAGCCTCCCGCGTCTTCGAGTCGCCCATTGAGACGAGATCCTCGCGTCTTCGTCGCCCATTGAGACCACCCGCGCGGGCGAGAGGGGACGACCGCGCGGGGGCGAGAGGGGACGACCCGCGTCTTCGTCGCTTTTGAGCCCGCCCCCCGCGCCTTCGTCGCCCACTGAGACGAGCCCCCCGCGTCTTCGAGTCGCTTTCTGGACGACCGCGCGGGCGAGAGGGGACGACCCCGTGTCTTCGAGTCGTCCATTGAGACGAGCTCCCCCTTCGTGGCTAATTGAGACGACCCTCCCGCGCCATCGCCCCCCGCGCCTTCGTCGCCCATTGAGACGACCCGCCTCGCCCTTCTCTCCCCGAATTCTCTCGATCCTCGCCCTTCGTCGCTCTTTGGGACGAGCCGCCTCCCCCTTCGTGTCGCTTTTTTGACGGCCCGGGCCGGGACGAGGAGAGGATAGGCGATGGGGAGGCGATAGACGACCCGCGCGGGCGAGAGGGCACGAGCGCCCCGCGCCTTCGTGTCGCTTTTTTGACGAGCTCCCCAGCGGAAGGGAAGGGGGGAACGGACGAGGGAGGCGAATGGGCACGAGGAGAGGCGAGGAGGGAGCAGAGGGAGGCGAAGAGGGATGCGATGAGGCGAAGAGGGAGGTGAGGAAGCAGGGGAAGGGGAGCAAGAGGGAGGAGGAGGGGTGGGGGGAGGAAAAGGCGAGGAGAGGGAGGAGAGGACGAGGGCGGTGGACAGGGGGGGGTGAGGAAGAGGAGAGGGAGGCGAGGGCGAGGGGAGCGAGAGGGAGGAGGAGGGGTGGGGGGAGGAAGGAGGGGAGGAGAGGGAGCAAGGGGGAGAGGAAGGAGGCGAGAGGGAGGAGAGGGAGGCGAGGAGGAGGCGCGAGAGGGAGTTTGAGGGAGGGGTGATGAGGGAGGAAGCAGGGGGGAGGGGCGATGGGAGGAAGAGGCGCGAGAGGGAGGAGGAGGGGTGGGGGGAGGAAGGAGGGGTGGGGGGAGGAAGGAGGGGAGGAGAGGGGGATGGGAGGGGATGTAAGAGGCGCAAGAGGGAGCAAGGGGGAGGGGGAGGGGGGGAGACAGATGAGGGGGAGGGGATGGGAAATGGATGAAGGGGAGGAGGGGAGCTCGACGAGCGAGAGGGAGGAGAGGAGCGGGCGAGATGGGGGGAGGTGAGAGGGAGGAGGAGCTTGAGTTGAGGGGGGGAGGTGAGAGGCAGGAGGAGCAAGGAGAGTCATGAAACTTGAAGTAGGATAGCTAGAAGCCAGTGTCCTGGTGACAGAAGGAAATATGAGAGGATGAAAGTTGAGAGAACCACAAAAACCTACTGCTTTCTCGATCGCAGAACCCGAGACGGGATTCGAACCCGCAACCTCCGCCTGCAGATGGGGCACCGGAAAGCGACGTCATAACCATTAGACAACTCGGGCGGTGGTGGGTGCGCAGGCGTGGGCTTTAAGCAATGGAGGGCAAGAGGGGGTACAAAGGGACGAAGAAGCAGGACGCGCAGGGAACGATGTGGGGGAGGTGGACGGAGGTCGGCGAGGCCTTGACGGGACATGGCAAGGGCATGCGGGGGTTGGTAGTGACGGTAGCAAGGCGTGCGCGATGGCGAGAGGCAAGAGGTGGGCGCGGCGTGATGCGACGCGTCCTTGTCTGTGACCGCCATGTAACCCATCCATCGACGCTTTCCACATCCGCCTCGCCGCCGTCCACACATGCACGTTCATCGTACCCGAATGCAAACCCTCTTTCCTCGCTTCCGTATCGCATACATCGAGTCCCGTACCGCATACATCGAGCCTCGTATCGCATACGCCCCGCCGCCCCGCAACGCATACGCACCGCCCCGTACCGCATACACCCCAGCCCCCCCGCAACGCATACCCCCGCTCTCCTCCCTCAGCGAGCCCTGCTCCCAATGTGAACGCTCGGGCCAATGCAGATGCTCTTTCCTGTCGTCGCCTGTGCGCTGCCTGTCGTCACCGGTGCGCTTCCCCCTCGTCACCTGTGCGCTTCCCCCTCGTCAGTTGTGCGCTTCCTTCACGCCACCGCAACAAGCGTTCAAACGTTCAAGGCGGGCAACAGGTGCCCTTCCTTCCCCCCGATCACGGTGTCCTCCTTCCCCCCGTTCACGGCGCCCTTCCTTCCCTCCCTCGTCCCTCGTCATCCTCCCTCGTCCTTCGTCATCCTCCCTCGTCCTCCCCCTCTGCTACCAGGCTCCGTCCCCCTTCCCTGTAGCAACCGCCGTTCCGTGTCGCATTTGTCGTTTCCTGCCACTTTCCGCCATCTTTCTCCCACAGTCGCCGATATGTCCCCGTGCCGCGGGCGTATCGACTTCAGGCCTTCCACCGACTTCAGGCCTTTCCATTGACTTCAAGCCCGTCCATTGACTTCAGGTCTTTCCGTCGACTTCAAGGCCTATCCATCGACTTCACGCCTATCCGTCGACTTCAAGGCCGTCCGGGACTACAAGACCGTCCGGGACTACAAGGCCGTCCGGGACTACAAGACCGTCCGGGACTACAAGGCCGTCCGGGACTACAAGACCGTCCGGGACTTCAAGGCCGTCCGGGACTTCAAGACCGTCCGGGACTACAAGGCCGTCCGGGACTACAAGACCATCCGGGACTACAAGGCCGCCGTTTGTCGACCTCGTTTTCGTCCTCAGGCTCGACTTTACGCATGACGGCATCTCCATGCCCGACTTGACGGGCATCTCCATGCCCGACTTGACGGGCATCTCCATGCCCGACTGGAGTAGCACGAGAACCTAGGCTGCGGTGCGACGGCGCGGGGGTGGTGGGGAAACTCTCGACCGTCGGTGGGACGTGCGCGTGGGCGATGACGCAGCGGAAGAGCGCGTCAGAGGGGGACGCGTCAGAGGGGGACGCGTCGAAGCAGGACGCGTCGAAGCAGGACGCGGAGGAAAGAAACGCGGAGGAAAGAAACGCGTTGTAAAGGACCGACGCGGAGGAGAGGGAGAGCGCGTCGTAAAGAACCGATGCCCAGGAGGAGCCCGCGGGGGGAGGGAGGGGAGGACTGACGCAGCGGTGGAGCCCGTGGAGGACCGTCTTGCGATGGAGCCCGTAGAGGACCGTCTTGCGATGGAGCCCGTAGAGGACCGTCTTGCGATGGAGCCCGTAGAGGACCGATGCGTCGGTGTAGAGATGCAGAGGAGAGGAAGAGGTAGCCTAGGCGTGGGGTGTTGGAGGTTCCCGAGCGCTTTGTGAAGAGGTGCGCAAGTATCTTGTGGGTGCGCAAGTATCTTGTGGGGGCGCCAGTGAGCGTCGATCGAGGTCGGGGGCGGGGCTATGGCATTGAGCTAGGCTATGGCATTGAGCTAGGCTATGGCGTTGAGATCGGAGGCTGTGGGCGGCGGGGCGCGCTGGGTGGCGAGGTGAGTGGTGATACACCGGGGTCCGGCAGGAGGTAGGAGTTGATGGTGGGCCGGGTGCGGGGATGCAAACACGAAGGTGCTTGATACGTTTCTTATATACGCCTGTTTACCCCTTCCCCTATACCTGATTCACACATTCCCCTATAACAGTCTCAGCGTTAGCGGAACGGAGCGGCGAGGCAAGACGAACCAGATGGACGGATGTGATCGAACGGTGAGATGTCCTGCTTCCCGCCAGAGGTTGGAAGTCGAAAGAGAGTTGCTTTTGTTTGTCGTTGCTTGCATTTCCCCTTTCGGTCGGCCCATTGTTCGAGCCTTCTTGATTTCCACCTCCATCTCGAATACTTCCTTGCCCTTCGTTTGTATAAACAATTGTACTCACGACAGTGGCTGGCGACACTGCTATTGGCAGAAACATGCGGCACTTCCACCATTCGCTCGTGTGAACACCTGCTGAGTGGAGACTCAAACTCGACGACGCCCACGCCTGGCCACCGCGAAAGCACATCTCAGCCGTGTTGTTAACGTATATGCCGAGCTTTGAAGCCTCGTCATGGATGGCTTCTCCTTCTCATGAGACTATTACGGTGGTCTGGAAGGCCATCGCGATTCGCCGTATAGACAGGCGTTCTACTCCGCGATGTTACTTAATCATGTATGTACGGGTGCTCATGGTGGTTCTCAGAGTTCTTATGCATTGGATGTGGCCCGTGTCAGCGGGACGGGAAGTCGCTCAGCGCGCACCCGCAGAGACAAAGCAGGTCCGAAGAGACGTCTTCTCGCCCCCGGCAGACGGCAATGCTCTAACGCGTCGAGGTACGATGATCATTCATGAACAATGGATGTGATGAAAATTCCTCAGACGATCCTATTGTACGCCATACATGGGCTTTCTACGCGCTTCGTCGGTCGGAAATAGGGCAACATATTACGCGCGTTCTGTTCATTATCACGACCAGAGGCCACATCGAATTTGATGGGAGTACAGGCGTGAACAAAGAACATGTACGTGAACAAAGAACATGTACGTGAACAAAGAACTTCATCGCGCTTTTGACGCTGTCAGACCAGCTTCATTGTCGGGGATATCACCAGGGCCTGTGCATATAACCCTCATTGCCCGAAAATGAACAATGGACCCAGAGCCGTATATAAGGTGAGGTCCTGTTGTTAGTCATATTGCCTCTGCCGCTTGCATCTTCTGTAGCAATCGCCGTTCCCTTCCACAGCCGCCGTCTCTCTGCCACAGCCGCCGTCTCCCTCATAGCCGCCGTCTCTCCCATAGCCGCCGTCTCCCTCATAGCCGCCGTCTCTCCCATAGCCGCCGTCTCCCTCATAGCCGCCGTCTCTCCCATAGCCGCCGTCTCCCTCATAGCCATTGCCTCCCCCATAGCCGCCGTCTCTCCCACATCTGCCGGTATGCTCCGCTCGTTCAATGGCTACAATGGCTACAAAAACAGTGCGTGTTCGTGTTCTCTCCCATATGCCTTGTGATGACAAGATACCCGCCCCATAGGAACCGCCTACAAACCGAGCCCACTGAGTCAGACACACCTGGCATCCAGCCCTGCTCCCTCGCACGACTGCCCGGGTCACTCGCACGACTGCCCGGGTCACATCTTCGAGCTCTTCTGCGGCCTGGAATTCGACCCAAACCTCAACCGCATCGTCCCTTGCTGGATGGAGAAGCTCACTGGCACCAGCCTGAACGACGGCACCAGCCTGAACGATGGCACCAGCCTGAACGACCCAAAGCCTGGACCTCGTTCTAGCAGCCCCTGTGGCGATCCTGGTGTATGCAGCGGGCCGGTCGACCTCACCATCATCAGGAAGATCCCAGAGGCGAAGGCTATCCTGCGCGACGGCATGCTCGACAAGGCCATGAGCAGACTGCGGAACCAGTGCGACAAGCTCGCCATCCGCGGCGTGCCCTGGGAGATCGCGAAGCCAGTTATCGAGCGGCTCCAGGCGGTCGAGGAACTCGTCTTCGAGGGGAGTTGGGAGGATGTGGTCGGCGTTGTTGAGTGCATTACATCTGTCGCGCTGGAAGGTCGCGCGTGCATGCCCGCGCTCGGTAGCTTCTTGATCTACTGCGAGGATCATTTCGACCTGCAGACAATCGTCACGCGCTTCGAAAAGAGGGACCCGTCGCTGCCGCCGCTGAGCCTGACGATTCAGACCGCGCACAAGGTTCCTCAAGCTGAGCTCGCAATGGCGCAGATGCTGCTCAAGCGCGCAAATGTCACGTTGGGCGTCACTGGCTTTCGTTGAGCGGTTGGGAGAGATGGCGTCGATGCGCTGTGTTGTTCAGATTTCTCATCGTTTCGATATACTTACATATACGCTCTGTTCCACCTATGTACCGTAGACCTATCCATTCCCGTCGTCGGGCGATGTTCCGCATATGCAATGACCGACGCGTCGGCCGCAGAGAAAGACAACAGATGTAGTACATTGTTATGTTGAATTTACCCTGTGCTGCGACGGGCTGAATGTGCGCCTGCAGCCTGCAGGTCCACGCGCATTGCGATATCGCTGTCCTTCGCACCGTACCGGTCTCAAGTCGAAATAGGCAGGAGTACTGAGTGGCATAGTACATTCTTGCCACGATATTTCAACACCATAAGCAGGTAAGGTCGAGGGTGGAGCATGCGGCGCCATCCGTCGACCTCACCGAATCATGCACCGTCTGCGTGAGCCTCGTGCATTTCTTAAAGCCTCTGCCATCTCCTTAAGCCTCGTCTATCTCCTTAAGCCTCGTCCATCTCCTGAAGCCTCGTCCATTTCCTTAAGCCTCGTCGATATCCCCTGAACCCTCGTCCATCTAGTACTTAAGCCCCTCCTCAATCAGCAGCGCGTTAAACTGCTCCTGAAACTCCGCCATCTCTTGCTCTGTCTCCACACACATGGCCTGCAACATCGCGTGCTCCAGCCCATATGCTTTATCATCCACCGCGTTGAACTCGGCTTTCGCTCGCTCCGCGGCCAATTCCGCTCGCTTGGCGACCACCCTCGCTCGCTCCGCCTTGACAAGCGCTTCAACCACCTTGGCCTGCAAGTTTGCCTTCAGCTTCGCGTGCTCGGCCGCCGCCTTGAGCTCTGCGCCCACGTGTGCCTTGAGCTTCGCGCGTTCGGCGTCCTCCTTGAGCCGCGCGAGCTGCACCTCTGCGAACTTGATGTGACGCTCTGCGAACTTGTTGTGACGCTCCGACTCCGAGCTTGAGGACAATGACGAGGAAGAGTGAGAGAGCGACGAGAGGGCGGGGGAAGACGACATGGACACGGCAGTTCGAGACGCCGACGACACAGCGGTGAAAGCCGATAGTGACATGGCGGAGAAGGATGGCGTCGACACGGTGCTGCGAGACGACGATACGGTGCTACGAGACGACGACAGGGATGCCGATGACATGGAAGTGCGAGACGCCGTCGACACACCGGACAGAGATGTCGACGAGATGGCAGAGGGAGACGACATCGATGCCTTGTTCGTCGAGGTCCCGCGTTGCGTCGAAACAGGCGCACGAGCCAGTGCTTGCTCATGGCGCCCAGACGTCCGCGCCGTGGACGAGGAGCGATAGTTCGCCAGTGGCATCGCAGTGGCACGGTCCATCTTGGGGCTAGTGGTCGAATCTGGTAATCGTCAGTACGAGGGCGGCGAGACAGACGTCGGGTGGCGTACTGAGTTTATATACCTGCGAGGCTCGCGTAATAATGGGGAGGCTGGTGTTCGGTGCGAAGCACAGGGGGTTGGGCAGTGGGAGGTGGTCGATTCGTGGACTATATATATAGGAAACCGGCAAGGGTCCAGGCAGGCGCGAGGACCCGGTCAAATGCAATGAATGTGACCATGAGAACAATAGTGCAGACAATGCCGGAGGTACTCAGTGTCATTCCGTGCACTGTGACCGTGGTGGTCGTTTGTGACCGTGGTGGTCGTCGAACGGGGAAGTCTTGAGTGTTCCTGTGCATTGGGTGGAGCTTCAGTCTCTTGAGCGCTCGACAACAATGTATTTTCTACGCTTCAGCGCCCAGAAGAGATTGTGGCCTCAAGGATCGCGCGGACGGGCCGCGAAAGGCTCGGACAAAAAGTTAAGGGCGGCCTTGAGGTTGACGGACGGCTGTAAAGTTTTGACCGCCAGACTTGAAGACGGGGACGAATGTGAAGGCTAGTGACGAGGGTGAAGCGGCCGTAGACGGCGGTCGTGCACAGACGTGGACAGACAGGACGGTCGCGGCCCCGATATGCAGGACGGTCGCGGCCCCGATATGCAGGACGCCCACGACACCGACGCGGGGTACACGATACCGACGCGAGGTACACGCCACCGACGCGAGGTACACGATGCGCACACGCAGGATGCTCGCGATGTCGATGGGCGACCAGCGCGACAGGCCTCCGCGTGACGAGTCGCTCTGAAGTGGCGCCAGCCCGACGAGTCCCTTTGGAGCGGCGCCAGCTACGAGTCCGCTGTGTAACACGCTCGTGGAACAAGTCCGCGCCGCGCGCCGAAAGATGGGTCCGCTGTGCTGCGCGCCGAAAGACGGATCGCAAGAGATCTCGAGGACGAGTCGCTCGCGAGCTGGAGGACGGGTCGCTCGCGAGCTGGAGGACGGGTCGCACGCGAGCTATAGGATGGGTCGTTCGCGATCAGGCTGCGGGCTCGGATGGACAGATGTCCTGCTGGACTTGATGGGCGAGCGGGATGCGCGGGACGGGCGCGTGATGTGAGTTGCGCGTCGCCGGGTGGGGACATTCGGGCAGCCTTGATTCAAGAACTTTCGAAGATGACACTCGGGTCAGTGAGTAGTGCTCGCTGAACAGAAGCGTCAGCTCGAGGCGAGTCCGCCAGCGACACGAGCACTCGCACCATCTTTGCCCAATACAAGCCTCAGCGAACTTTCGCGTTCGACCATCTGCGACATCTACGTTCCCTTCGTCTGGACCTTCACGGTCCGGCTTGATGAGATCCTCAGGCAGATAACGCGGGAAGACTGCGCGAGCGCGTTAGCCAGAGGCACGAAGAACTTGACGCGAGCACGCACCGTCTAATCCTCCTGCCCTTGCACGCAGGTCCGTTCGGTCCTTCTCTGCTAATCCTCATAGCCCCCGTCCAGTTCACAGCGATCTCCCTTGACTTGACGCGAAGTCGCATGTCTACGGAGGATGTGGATGAAGAGGCAGTAATCTTGAAGCAAGTGTCAAGCAGAGGAGCGCGAACGACGAGTCGGAGACCAATCGAAGACCATGATGGCGGAAAGCAAGACATCATCGGATCATTGCATCTGGCTGTTCATCCCGTCCGTCCATGTCCTGCACTGATCAAGAGGAATCCCTATCGTTTAACACGCTTCTCATTGCTCAATTACAGTGATGGAAACTACATATATGATCCCTGATGCATGGCAGGCTGAGCCGGAGCATAACATAGCTCGCGCCCAACTCGCAAACGACCTTCCCCTCTCCCCAGGAAAGACCCACCAGTTGCTGGTTCCAGAAGAGTACTCGAGCTTGTCAATGATCACCCCTTGACAAGCTCGACAGCACCGCGTTCTTCGTCGTCATCGACGTTGCTCATCCCAGTCGACTCAAACTTCCATCCTCCTCGTTCTCGGTCCTTTACTTCGCCGCTGAAGAACTGCAAAACGAAGCCATTCTGGCCCGCATGCGTGTATCCATTCTGTCCTGAACACATGCGCTGTGGCCTCACGGGCGACCTATACCACACACGCGCCGGCGTCGCCGCCATCACCCAGGCCTTCCCCGCCAGCGCCTAGCCTACTCCACCATATCACAGAATCGGACTAGGTCTTCGCGAAGGCGCACAGAGGCCAGGCGCTCGAGCTCTTCACTGCGCCCCGCGAACTCGCTCGACGTGCCGCGCGACCATTGAGAGAATCAGGCATGTGAGCATGAGGCCAACAGTATACGCCCTTCCTCCACCCCATTCACTGACCCTTCCACCCACAGGTCCCCAACAGCGAGTCGAGTCACGTCTGCCCCTCTCGACAGGCTGACCCGCGTCTGCTCATCTCGACGATCTCCACTGAATCCGATTCATGACGAGCTCGATCGCGTCTGTATCTCACGACGAGCTCGACCGTGTCTACCTCCTATCGGCGAGCTCAGTTGAGTCCGCATCTTTAGAGAGCGTCTGCGCGTCTGTCCGTAAGTCCGTACCTGGACCTTCCACCAAATTCTGCGAGTCTGATAGAACTTCTAGCAGTTATTGTGACATATTGGTGGAGCTTCAAGTGTGCTCCGAGTACGATGAATTCACGCCGACCGCTGTGTGTACGGCGGATACGATACACACAGCGGATACGAGGCCGTTCGAGGTTTGATGGCGAGCTCACTACTCTTACGCGGCCAACGCCATTACGCGTTCGCTATGCTTCCAGAACGCTCAGTCCTGCTACCCGCGTTTCTTTATACGACGATGCGTCTCAACCTTTCTCGTATCTCCCTGTCCATGTTTCCATCCCGCTCGTATCGCTCCCCACTCGTAGCCTGTTCCCTCACGTCGCCGACCGCCCAAATCGCTCATCTCGCTGCCCACTCGTCTCGCTCCCCACTCATCTCGCTGCCCACTCGTCTCGCTGCCCACTCATCTCGCTGCCCACTCGTCTCGCTCCCCACTCATCTCGCTCCCCACTCATCTCGCTCCTGCATCGCCTCGCGTCTCGCTCGTGTGCCCTCATATCGCTGCCCGCTCAAAGTAATCCCTCTTCGACCTCCCTTTCTTCATTTGTTTACAGCACGATTATCCGCCCTTCACCTCACCTCCTCCAACCTCTCTCCCCGCACCTCTCTCCCCCCACCTCTCTCCCCCCACCTCTTCGTCTCTCACCTCTCTACCCGTCACCCGTCCAATCTTTTCTTTTTCGCTTGTCTGGCATCTCGCGTCGCTTGTCTGGCATCTCGCCTCGCTTGTGCTTCTCGTCTCGCCTCGCTTGTCTGGCATCTCGCCTCGCTTGTCTGGCGTCTCGCGTTGCTTGTTCTTCTCGTCTCGCGTCGCTTGTTCTTCTCGCCTCGCTTGTTCTTCTCGTCTCGCTGGTTTATCTTATCTCGCTCACGTCTCTTCCCTTCTTCTGTCTACCGGTCCTTTCGACATCCCGCACCGCCACTAACACCTCGCCCACGCGTTTTCATCCTCTCCTCTGCGTCAATCCTTTTCACTGACGCTTCGGTCTACCAACCTAAAGCGCAGTTCCTTCACGGGCTCCCTCTCGGACGCTCCTTCACGGGCTCCGCCTCTGCTTCGTCGTTATATACTGCGACGCGTTCTTTGTTGCGCCTTCCCACGCGCGCTCCTCCGACGCGCTCGTTCTTTGCGTCATCTGCCGCACGCGCGTCCCACCGTCGCTCGAGCTTCCCCGCCACACCCTCGCCGCCCCGCCACACCCTCGCCGCCCCGCTGGCACCCCTCGCCACCCCGCCACATTCCCGTCACCCGGACGCGTCCGCCGCGACGATCACCGTCACGTACTACCAGAAGACAATCATGCATTCGAATAACGACCCCATCGCATGTGCGCGACGAAGCGCTTGAGCTTAACCTTGCGGACGAGCGCGCGCTGCTTGTCGACGAGCTCCGGTCCACGACGACGACGACGCCGCCCCGCAGACCGACGCCGCCGCCCCGCAGAGTCCAGACCGACGCATACTCACGCTGCCAGTCCTGCCAGTTGGGTTCAACCTTTGGATCGACTACTGCGGCGCGCGAGTCGTTGACCCGGCCCCGAGTCATCGACCTACTTATCACCGAGTCGTCCACCCAGCCCCGACCTCCGCTCTGGCCGTCCACGATCCCGCAAAGTCTTGCCGGCGCGACGCTCACCGCGCTGAAGCGATGGATGAAGCATCGGACGATGTACGATATTGCGGTGTGCGCTGAAGTTCGTCAGCGCGCTATGCTTCGACGCCGCAATGCTTCGACGCCGCACAAGACAACTGCCGGGTGCTCGTACGTGCTTTTCGACGGCGTGATCGAACTCCTGCACGACCTGGGCCGCCTGAAGGACACGTACGACAGGGACCTGGCGTCCTTCGCGCGCCACGGGGACGCAGGTGACGTGCTCTTGAATTGGTCAACGCCGGTGCGAGCTGTCGACGCCACCGGGATGCCCCGGGGCGGGTGGATTGGCGCCAGGCTCTGCAGAGGTGTGCATGTCGCGATACTCGCTCTCCGTCATGCATAGGAGACCGTCGAGCGGTGGAGAGCCTCGAGTCAAGTTGAGCGGCGGTGGCCTCGAGACGTCGGGGTCCCGTCTTCCCGAATCGTCGTTGCCGTCCGAAGCGGCGGCGTCTCCTTCGCCTGAAGTGCAGCCGTCGTCAATTAACACGTCCTGATAGGCGAGCACCGCCCATGTCACCTCCTTCCATGTAGGCGTCCGTCGACGACGACTCAGACAGCACCTCTCCTGTCGACGCGAAGGCAGTCTGGCTCAACGACTGCGATGTCTAGTCCATCAGCGACTCGGGCGATGCCCTGTTCGTTTACAACACGTAGGCGAATCGTCTAACGCGCAGGCGGCTCCTCGTCCGTCGATGACTCAAGCAACTCCCTGCGCAGGCGAATCGTTAGTGATGTGATCCATGAACTCCGCGGCTTCGTCCATTCAACTCAGACGACACCTTCTTCGTCGACGAGGGATGTAATGTTCTGTCTGGCCAATGGCGGGCGACGTCGTTTGCCGACGGCTCCGTGGGAGACGCCTCCTCCGTCGGCCAATAGAGCCATGTCTCGTCAATCAACTCGGGTGTCGTCTTCCATTGACTACTCCAGCGCTATTTTGTGCTGTCGACACTGTCAAAGGGCAACATTATGAAGTCGTCACCGAGAGCAACTTTGCTCGTCAACCACGGCAATGCCTTGTTTGAAAACTCTGACTCTGAAGATTGCTTGACAGTCAAAGACACAGAAATTGCTGCTCGCCCGTCGGCATCAAGATTTTGTTACTAGTAGCGAGCGACACGGCGGGTGCCACTTGATGATTCGACTGCCGCATTGGTGTATCGTTGGCGCTACGGACTAAGTATATAACCTTTACACCTATGAAAATATTAACATGCGTATGCAAGTTTAATGATGGAAGACTTGAAGCGCATGATACACAGTGAATATGACCTTGCGCATCAGACGAACAATGAACTAATCCTCACGTGATCGTGCGAGCGTGCCGGGCTTCGGCGCGGCGCATGAGGCGCACTCGTGCCCTGTTATTTCTCTTTTGCGGACCTCCCAAGACTTCGCTGACGTCCCTTGTTGCTCCGTTCTCTGTTCTTTCATTTTATTTGAGAGTACGGTGTTCTTTCTACCGCTGGGTCTGGCCATACACCACAAGCATTGCCAAGTTGATCATTCAGCGCGCCGAGTCCCGACGATGCATCCCGCGCTTGCCATTGCCGAGCTCCGCTCGGCTATATGCAAGGAACTCATTCTTCCAAGACTGGACGATGACACCGGCTACATAGACTGGGACTACTGGGAGATAAGGCGTGGCAAAGCCGACCTATGCAGCCTCGCGCGCGTGTCTCGTGCTTGGACCCCCGTCGCAGAGGCCATGATATGGGAAAGCTTGCCCAGCCTGACCCCTCTGCTGCGCCTCCTACCTGATGATGCTATAACGGTGCGCCATCTCCGGCACAATGCGAGGCGAAGCTAATTATCTGCAGCACGTTCACCAACGCGATCGACCGTGCTTGCATCATATCGACCGTTCTCACAAGCTATCCTGTGTAGGTACCCGTTTCTCCAATATCCGTATCGTCCTAATTCTTTGCTGACACCAATCTTCTGCCCCGCAGCGCTTGCGGCGATCGCTTCGCGCTGAAGACTGGGCGCAGGTCTCGCGACATGCCAGTCTTGTCAAAGACATATGGGTGCTCGCACTCCAGTACTCCGTCAAAGACCAAGAGCGGATTGCAGGATGGCTGCCGCAAGGCGTGTCTTTTCTACCTCGTCTGCGCAGGCTCGACATCATACAGTACGAAGTGTCTTGGGTCAGCCCTAACTTCGTCGGCACGCTCCTCTCACCGTCTGTGACCGCCTTGAAGCTCTGGGGTTTCAGAACATGGCCCATCCCGCAATGGCCAGCGATAATCTCGCGCTTTCCGCAGATTGCCAGCATCGAGCTCGAGAACCCCTGCCATGACTTCTTCTGCAACGATGTTTGGCCTGGCCACAGTATACGCTATTCCGATGTGGGCAGCTTAAACATCAGGTTTTTGTTTCCGGGTGCATTGACGACGTGCGACCGGCTCACCGCTGTCCGCCTCTTGGTTGATCTCGATCAGTGCACCGGGTTCATACTTATGATGGCGGCGTGCCCGAAGCTGGAAACCCTGGACTTTGCACTTCAGGTGTCAGGCCAGATCTACTCATGGGCAGCAGTGGTGGACATCCCGTACCCAAGCTTCCGGTCACTGAGATCCCTCAGCTGCCTTGACGCACCCATTTCGCTCGCACAATCCATCATCGCCTCCACTCGCGCTTGCCGACTCGATTCCATCCTCATAGAAGGCTTTGATCAGGGATGTACGCGCGACGACCTCGAACAGCTGCTCACGACGATACGCGATCACTGCGTGCACGAGGAGCTGACCAAGCTCCATCTGGTTCCTTGGCAAGAGCACACCACGGACGTCGTGCTACATTTGGCGACCCTCGAACCGCTCGCGCCGTTCCGTTCGCTGGAGCATGTCATCATCGAGCAAACACACGATGTGATACTCGACGTAGCAGACTGTGAGCGCATTGCAGGGTGGTGGCCCAAGCTCGTCACGTTCTCCCTCGCGCTGTACACCAGGCAGGAGACATCATATTGCACGCTCGCGGACATAGCACCGTTCTCTCGCCTATGCCCGTACCTCGAGAATCTGCAGCTCGATATCGATGCTAGCACTGTCCCCGCCGCGCCGCGCGCTACGGAAGCGGAGGGCACCAAGACGGCGGAATGGAGGCCCCCCTTCACCCTCAAATTCGGTGACGCACCCATCACTGATTCAGCGGCAACAGCTGCATACCTGATCAACACATTTCCATCCATTGTACGCGTGGCCTACGATGTTTACGGTAAAGCACAAGGACAAGGCCGTTATGGGCAGCAGACAGACATTTTTAAGCAGCGGGAGAAGGCGTGGAACAGGGTCAACAATCATATACGGGAGTACCAAGAGCATGTACAGACATAGACATGACAAGGTTATAGTAGTTTGACCTATGAGAAACGAAGTAGATGGTAGACGTAGACGTCGCCGGAAGCAGAGGGGGAGGCAATCATGTTGCAGAACGGACCAGCGTCGTCAACAGATGACACGGCCTACGCTTAGCCTCAGGTGATTGTAGACGCTTTGCTGCGCCGAGTCGTCGACGCTGTCTATCCGTTGATGCTTGCCCTCGCCGTCGATGATTGCCTCGGTCCGGCTCGCCTAGTTTTCGACGCTGACGACGTGCCTCGCCTTGCCCCTAACATTGCGCTGCACCTCGCCTCGCCGTCGAAGTTACGCTGCACCTAGCCGTTGACGTCGAGCTTCCTCGCCTGGCTTCGGACGATGCCCCTAGCGTCGCTGTATACGGTCCGCATCGCCTGCCGCCGACGCTGGACTCGTGGACTTGCAACCTCTTCATCAGCCTGTACGGACGCGATGTCTAGGGCGCACGGAGACGAAGTCGTACACGTTGGCGGTCGAGGGTGAAGTCGAGGATGTCGACGAACGCCCGGCGGATGGCTGTGAAGGCAGGAGCACGCCCAGTTCCGGACGGCCTCGGAGTCGGCGAAGGCCTTGAAGACTTTTAGGTGACGAGCATGGAGTGCCGGGCTGCTGTGAAGTCGTCGACGCTGAGCTCCGCCTAGCCGTCGTCGTCGACGCTGCACTCTCGAAATCGCGGCTCGCAACCTTCTCCTCAGTCCTCGGAGCAGAGTGGACACGGCTGGCCGTGAAGCTGTGTACGCTAATGAAGTCGAAGTTGATGGACGGGCGAGTCGAGGGACGGTGCACGTAATGTCATTGTCGAGCTTGAAGGCGAGGAAGTACGCGAAGTCGTTACGACCTCTTGAAGTCGAGGGCGGCGGCCGCGAGCCTGTAGACCCCATGCGAAGTTGAACACCGACATGAAGCCGACGGATGGCCGTGAAGTGGAGCACGAAGACGCAGTCGTGAACGACCTTGGAGTCGAGGGCGGCCGCGAGCTCAACGACAACTGTGACGTCGCGGACGGCCATGAAGAGGACGAGGATGAAGTCGACGGATGGCAACCTTGAGGTCGGAATGGCTCTATTTTGACGGACGGATGGACGTGTACGAGTGGGAAGTCGAGGACTGCCGTGCAGTCGAGCGACGGTCTTGAAGTCAAGGTAGGCCTGAAGCCGTCGTCGAGGTGTGAAGTCGTCGTCTTCGAGGCACGAAGCCGTCGTCGGGCGGGAAGTCATCATCGAGCGTGAAGTCGGGGCGGGTGTAAAATCGTGATCACCCAGAACTTGAACTCCAAGGATAGGTCGTGAAGCCGTCATCGGCCGTGAAGCCGTCGTCGGCCGTGAAGCCGTCGTCGAGCGTGAAGTCGGGGATCGCCGCGAGGTCGTGGATGGACGGCATCGAAGTCGGACGACCACAAGATCGACGATAACTGTGAACTCGAGGGCCAGGTATGAAGTTGGCGATGTCCGTGAAGTCAAGGAGGACCATGGACTCGGAAAGAGTCCTGGAGTCGAGCTTGAGCTGCACGACGCGAAGTCCGACGAGCACTGCACGATGCGCATGAATACGAATTCGGGGACGACTGAAGTCGGCGAGACGCCGAAACGCCGAGAGAGCGCGACGCGGACACACCGAGCGAGCGCTACGCAGACACACAGAGCAAGCGCGACGCCGACACACAGGGCAAGCGCGACGCCGACACATAGAGCAAGCGCGACGCCGACACATAGAGCAAGCGCGACGCCGAGACGCAGAGCGAGCGCAAGGCCTACGCGCCAAAGGCCGATGACGCCCACGGCCGAACGCCGATGACGCCCACGCGCCGAATGACCGCGACGCCCAGGCGCGGAACGACCGCGACGCCTACGCGCGGAACGACCACGACGCCTACGCGCCGACACGCAGAGCGAGCGCAATGCTGACACGGAGATCCAGCACGACACCGACACGCCGAACGCCGATGACATCCACGCGCTGGACGCCGATAACATCCATGCGCTGGACGCGGACGAAGTTCACGCGGCACGAACACCGATGACGCCCACGCGCAGAACGCCGACGACGCCTACCCGCTGAACGCCGGACGACGCCCACGCGCAGAACGCCGACGACGCCTACGCGCAGAACGCCGACGACGCCTACGCGCTGAATGCCGACGACGCCTACGCGCTGAACGCCGATGACACCTGGCACAAGCGTAGCCACGCGCCGAGCGCCGGTCGACCACGACGCTCACTCGCCGAACGATACACCTTCGGGAAGTCGACCACGACGCCGTCGGTCCAGAGTCGACCACGACGCCGTCGGCCCAAAGTCGACCACGAGCGCAACGCCGACCGGCTTGATGAGTCCGGCGGCGGGTTCAAGGAGTCCGGGGGTGTGTTCGAGGAGTTTAGCGGCGTGTTCGAGGAGTCCAGGAGCGTGTTCGAGGAGTCCAGGAGCGTGTTCGAGGAGTTTAGCGGCGTGTTCGAGGAGGAGTCCGCGGCGTGGTCGAGGAGTCCGGTGGCGTATTCGAGGACGAACTCGACGAGGACTAGGACGAACTCGACGAGGGCTTGCCCGAGCTCGACGGGACTTGCACGAGCTCGACGAGGACTTTCCCGAGCTCGACAAGGACTTGCCCGATGCGTCCGACGACGTGAATTTGCACGGCGCGCTGGGTCGGAGCTTGCATGGCGCGCTGGAGGATTTGACGGCGCGCCTGACGGGAGGGTCTGCCCGACGCGCCTGACGATAGGTCCGACGGCGAGTTGAACTGAGTCGGGAAGAACGACGGATAGATCTCGGTGCATAAACGCCTCCATCGGAGGTCCATGTCAACGGAGAGGTCCAGCTCGATCTTGGACGGGGGCGTGTGAGGCTCATCGAGGGGGTGTTGAGGGGAGGGCCAAGGGAGTGTTGAAGGTGCGCTGAGGTGCGCCGAGGGCGGGCTGAAGGTCACGAGGGAATGCTGAAGGTCGACGCGATTGAGGACATCGAGGAAGGGTCGAAGGAAACGCGTCGAAGCGACCGAAAGAGTGTTGACGGCGAGTTGAGGGTATGTCGAAGAAGATCGAGGGCATGTTGGTGGCGTCCGAGGGCATGCGAATAGTGAAGGAAGGTGCTTGAAGCCGATCTCAAGGCAGCCGAGAACATGCCCATTCGTCACAATGCACTCGTTCTGCACGTCGCGGGTGAGTTCAAGCATTGATATCGCGGGCGGGACTGACGCACCAGATCACGTCGCCGAATCAACTGCTCCTCATGGTCCTGCACACGCCCATAGTCGGGCGCCTCGCTTGCGCCAAGTTCCTTCCCCCACGTCCAGGTTCAGCCCACGTCTGGCTCTGGGATTCGTACAGCATGAGAGTGGTGGTGAAGACGAAGCAGTGGCGTTGAAGGCCGAGAGGGTGATGGTGGTGGGAGAGACGAGGCGCTTGAAGGCTGGGTGAAGATGACGCGAAAACGACAAGCGACTCGTACGAAGTCGTCCGGTTGATCGGCGCGGAAGGGCTGGGCGAACTGTTGCACGGGAACATATGTGTTACGTGGCCGCGTTCGGGCAGTGTCCTGGTGGTTCGGAGACGTCGCCGGGTACGTGAGGCTGGCATTAAGCAGTAGGCGAGGCTGGTCCTAAGCAGGCCCCGTAGTCTGTTGACGAACTTCCAGCGTGTATCCGAAGGATTCAAGTCGAGTCTGCATTTCTGCAGGGCGTTCAGACGAGCCGAGCGGTGAAGAAGACGAGCACGCACCTTGTACACGGGTGCCCTCAGTTTCGCATACGCGTGATCTCGATAGACAGCGTATCCCATAGGTCCTGTATCAACCAAGAGATCGACCTGCAGCAGTCGGGGTACAGTTCTCAGAGATTCGGCGGAGAGAGGCGCCGAGGGCTACAGGGACTCCGTCAGCGTTAAGGTTCTCATTCAAGGCTGGAAGACGCACCGCTCGATGTTATGTTTTGTTATCTCAGCGCCATTGAGGTCCTCCTTCTGCTGCTTAGTCATTCGTGAAGCAAGGGTCAGACACTGGCTGGGACAGAGGAGCGCGAACGACGACCATGATGGCAAGAAGCAAGAAGCAAGACATCTCGCCATTCGATGATCGCATCAGTTCGTCCTCTTCGCCCGGGCCCATGACCGTATAAAGCTCAGATAAAGAGGTATATCTACCGTTCAACACACTCCTCCTGGCTCAAAGTGATCAATGCAGACTGCATATATGAACATTGACGCGAGCTATGTAGAACAAAACAAACTGGTCACCATACGCGATCGCGCGCGCCAACTCACGAACGACCTTCCCCTCTCGCCAGGAAAGACTCGGCAATTACTGGCTCCAAAACCTCATACCATCGTTGACAAGCCGGATAGCATCTATCTCCCTCATCGATGGTGCTCAGCCTGGCCGACTCGAATATCCTCAGCGTCAACCTCTTCGTTCTCGGAGTCGGTCTCCATCGCTGCGACTCTCGTGAATGTGAATCGTGGCCCGAAGATTAAATGATTGTATATGAGTTGAGACATTGTGGATACATGAGCACGAGAAGAACCTGAGCAACTCAACGACCACTGACAGCCAACATGATATTCGCGCGCTTGAGCAGCATCTGCGCCATCGCAAGTTCGGCCTGAGGAGCCTTACGCGCGGTGTGGAAAACCATCAGGTTCAGCGGCGGCAGCGACGAGTCCCGCTGCTCAAAACGAGCAACAATCGTCCGCAGATCGAGATCGTCGCAGTAGATCGAGAAAGCCTTGAGCGCGGGCATGCGCGCGCAACCATCCGGCGCGACGCACGTAAGGAAAGCAACCACGGCGACCACATCCTGCCAGCTGCCGTCGAACACGAACTCCTTGACCGCCTTGAGCCTTTCGACAGCGGGCTTCACAATCTCCCAGGGCACGCCCCGGACGGCGAGCTTGTCGCACCGGTTGCGCAACTTGCTCATCATCTTGAGCTGGTTGTCGCTGAAGGCCTCCGGATGGGATATTTTCTTGCTGATAGAGAGGTCGACCGGCCCGCCGCAGATGCTGGCTTCGGCGAGGTCGGCGGAGCGAAGCCCAGGGTTATCGTCGTGCTCGCTGGTGATGTGCTCCATCCAGGACGGGACACGCGCCTTGAGAGACTTGTACTCTTTCAGGCCCCAGTAGAGCTCGAAGGTGTGGCGGCAGCGGCGCGAAGCGACCGGGGTCGATATAGAGTACTGATAAGTCAGCGGCTTCGGTTTGTGGACGGATACTATGCGGTGCGGAGTTTGTTAACAAGGGACACGAGAAATAATATGAGCACGCACTGTCTTCAAAGTCGACGTGTCCGTCAAAAGAGCGGGGCATTTTGGCAGTTGTGGTAGAGAAACGGCGGCTGCGACAGAGAGACGGCGACTGTGGGCAGAGAAACGGCGGTGCTGCAGGGGATGCAAGCAGCAGAGGCTGAATGACTACTAGCGACGAGAGCTCACCTTATATTACACTGTTCATCTTCCCGGCCCACTGCTTATATTCGCGGTCCACTGTCTATTATCGAGCAATGAATGCTGCATGCCCGGCCGTGAATCTGATGATATCCCCGGTCATGACGCTGGTTCGAGCGCGATCGATGCGTAAAAAGCGCGTTGATGGATGTAAGCGTTGTTTGTTCACGTACGCGTTCTTTGTCCACGCCCAGTGCATCCGTCAGATTCCCATTCAATTCGACGGGACCTGCAGTCGCGTATAATGGACGATGCGCGATATGGCGCCCGGTTCCTGACCGAAGAAGCGTGCTAAAAACCCATGTATGGCGCCCACAGGGATATCCTGAGGAACGGTTATCGCATCCTTTGTTCTGAATGAAGAATATGAATGGTCCTCGCACCTGGCGCTGCCGGTCGATAATCGATTCGTCGATCTCGAGTCGCCTACGCAGCAGATGGGAACGCGAGCAAGAGGACGAATTGCCGCGTATATTTCCTACTCGTGGAGTCCCCTGTTGTCGTAAGGAGGGGAAGACGTCGAAATGGCTAGGATGGCGGTAGGAGGGATTGATGATTGATGCCATGAACAATGACTTGACTAAAGGAGGAAATGCAAATAAGGACAAACAAAAGGAACTCTTTTTCGACTTCCCACGTTCATCAGCATTCGCTTGCAGGTCCATCCCTCATCAGCGTCTGCTCTACTGGGGATCTATAGCATCTAACGAGAACGTAAGATACAAGAGAACTCGCCGTTCGATCTTTGCATCACGCCGACTGTTCTCGTCTTCGAGTCCTGTTCTAATCGCTTATGTTCTGTACAACCTTATCGATGCCTTGAGACACTCTAATGGCTCAAATAGAGTGATGCAGGCTGTATTGCACATCGAGCGAGAGCAAAATGACTGGTCACTGTACGCGATCTCGCGCGTCAACTCGGCAACGACCTTCCCCTCTCCCCGGAAAAACACTCATAAGTCGGGTCCGTGAAATCATTGCCCTCCTTGACAAGCCTAATCGCATGCGTTCTCCTCCCTCATCAATGGTGCTCAGCCCGGCAAGCTCCTGTACGACTCTAACATCCTCGGCGTCATCCTGCTCTCGTTCTCGGTGTTCTATCATGTCTCCGCGCCGCCGAGGAACCTCCCATGAGGCGATTTTGTCCGCATGCGTGCGCTTTGGCCCACGTCGTCAAGTGGGGGACCATCCTGCACCCAGCGCGCACGCTCCTCGTCAACCTCCCGGGCCAAGGCGACGTGGACAAGCACGATACGGGCCGGGACGTCGCTGCCATCACCCAAGCCTACTCCATCATTGCCGAGTCGGACCCGGTTTTCGTGAAGCCCTTCATTCACACGCACCCCGACTTGGTCGGCCAGGCGCTTGAGCTCTGGCTGCACTTCCCGCGCTACATTCCCGCCTCAGATCCCGATGCCACCGCCTCGGTGTACGGTGCGACGCTCACAGTC
>VDMD01000098.1:0-93840 GCA_007026445.1 Schizophyllum amplum | reverse complement strand
GATCTCCTCGGGCACGGTCGAAAGGGATATGAGCGTTCGGCTGGTATAGATGCGCACGAAAATGAAGACGGCGGAGAAGATGATGATGTAGCTGAGGTTCTGCGAGACGAAGCGCCGTGTCCGTGCTGCATTGTACTCATGAACGACGGCGCGCCGCCGCTTTTCGAGGTCGGCGGGCCATTGTCCCGCAGCTGGCGAGGGTGGGACAGGCGAGGGAAGGTCATGGGAAGCAGCAAGCCGCGTCGTCCGCCTAATGAGCGCGCGCGATCGGCGCGGCGATCGGCCAGCGATCGGTCCGTGATGTGACTTCACACGGTTGAAGTTGCGTTATCGGCGCAGGTTACAGGTCGTTTTGGGAAAAAGTTAGAGTCGAGTAGAAGTGCTTTTGTAGCTTGTCTACCGGGCGCTGTGGGCCACCTACAAGCCTCGGACTTGGACACCTTGATACATATACTTCCGAAAACCAAGTCCTGCGAGTTTAGCCACCCTCACTGCCTGCTTGCTTGTCCTATGGCCCCCGCGAATCCCAGATCCTGCCGCCGATGTCACCTTTTCGTGACCACCTACCGCCGGCTAGGGTATGCAAATACTTGGACCCATCGCCTTAACCGATGGACACCGTTTTTGGCTACCAGCTTTACTTCTTCTTGAAAACATCATTCACCTTTTCCCCTTCCTCACCGACCTCCTCCACCGCCAGCAATCCTCTCTCTCGCCGACCTTGCTCAACTCCCTGCACTCTCCTACCGCCGGTTGCCTACGCCACCTCCGTAAAATAATTTTATTTCCGGAAACTCAGGGCACCCCTCAACTTCAGGGTTCCCGCAGCTCGTCGCACTCGCTACCCCGCTATCACCTCATTATTTCCAGTTTCCTGTTTACAGGTACCCGCAACACCCGATGTTGTGTAGACAAGGTCTCGATTCACAAGTCACTTCTCGCAAGGAATGCATTCACCGAGCAACGAGTGGTTACAAAGTTAATTGACAACGCATACATGCAACCAAGACATTGCATTCAAGCCCGTCGATAAGTACAACTCGAGTCTATTGGGTAAGTACGATTCAGGTCCCCGGGTGATACTCGAGCCCGTCAGTAACACTCTAGCCCGTCGGTAAGGACACCGTGAGTAAGGGAGCCCGTCAGTAAAAATACCCGTAAAATGCACCGGCTATGCTCGTCTGACATCAAAAGGCAAAAATCCCGGGTAAAGACGAGACAAGGTCGACGATCAAATTGAGTCTGACAAACTCGGGGCGCATCGACGCCATCTTGGCGACGGGCGATACATTGGGTATTCACCAAGGCAGGGTCAACGGATGGGAGAGGTCGCGAAAAGCGTGAGGGGTCGTCAAAATCGTCCGGGCAAGTCACCGACAATGCGCTCCAACGCGAACGCGTTGAGAAAGCAGTCGGCGCCATGAGAAAGCAGTCAGTGCCTTGAGAGAGCAGTCAGCGCGACATAGAGCTAGACTACCTCGCTCGCGGGAACGCGCATACATTGCTTCACGACCTCGGCAGCCCTTGCCCCGTCACCGCCAAAAACGGCCCGTCGTCCCCTCAGCGCTAAAAACGCCTCGTTGCCCGCAATGCCAAAGACGCCTCGTCGCCGCAACGCCAAAGACGTCCTCGTCCCGTCACCGCAAAGCCGTCCTCGTCCCCTCAGCGCCAAAGACACTTGTCTCGGCGCCAAAGACGTCCTCGGCCATCAAGGCCACGCCGGGGTAAGCACCGCCCGTCGTTTAAGCGCCGCCCTCGTGTAAGTACTGCCCCTTGTGGTAAGCGCCGCTCGCCGGACGGCGATACGTTGCTTCACGACCTCCTCGTGTTGGGCGTGAAGATGCGAGGGGAGATACGTGTCGGGGGTGGAAATGCGTGTCGGGGGGTGCGAATGCGCGACGAGGTTGAGGGGAATGCGTGACGAGGTGGGGAATGCGTGACGAGGTGGGGACATACGCGACGAGGGGAGGGGAAGGCGACGTAGGTGGGGAGATAGGCGAAGACGAGGGGGTTAGGAAGACGACGTCGGTGGGGAGATGCACGGCGGATGCAGATGCACACACGCCGCTCGCCGGACGGCGATACATTGCTTCACGACTTTGTCAGCTTCAATTTCACCCGGGGCGAACGAATCACGCACCATGAATGTCCGTGACGACCCGCTTCACCCCGCGAGACCGTCGCATACACCCTCGAGACCGTCGCGTTCGCCCGCTAGACCGTCGCGCACTCCCGCGAGACCGCCCGCGTAAATATTCGAGAAAATGGGCCGATTTTTGACCTCGAAAACGGCTCGGGAAACGCCCCCGCTTGGACCGGTAAATGGGGCTGTCGGGTCGTCTAGAGCCGGCGAATGGAGGAGTCGGCGGTGTAGGAGTCAGCGTGCGTAGGAGTCGGCGGGCGGCACCGGGTCGCCTGGAATGCGACAAAGACCCTGGGCGTCGAGTGAGCACCCGAGCTCACAATACGTCGTCTGACGCACCCTCGCGGCGGCGCTGCGCGCCGCCCGCCGCGCTCCCAACTCCCTCCCCGCCCCCACAGAATCATCGCGAAGGTCCTCGAAAATTCCCGCGCGGATATTTGACAAAACGACCTCGTTTTGCGTCGATTTTGACCTTGAAAACCTCGCCGGAAACGCCTCCGCTTGGACCGGCAAATGGGGAAACGGCGCCTCGCGGACACCTGAGAAAAAAATCGTCAGCGCGTTGGGAGCCGGTAGGGACCACAAGACGCACCTGAGCAAGTGCGCGGCGGCGCTGCGCGCCGCCCGCCGCGGTGCCCAATGCCTCCCCCGCCTCCCCGAGTGTGTCGAAGACGTCCTCGAAAATTCCCGCGGGGATATTTGGCAAAATGACCTCGTTTTGCATCGATTTTGGCCTTGGGAACGTCGCCGGAAATGCCTCCGCTTGGACCGGCAAATGGGGCAATTGGTACCGGGTACACGGGCGTAAGCGGGGCAGGGAGGGTGTTGCCATGGCGACAGCGGCCGGGGAGGTCCGCGACGAGGACGGGGCGGGACGCGACGGGGCGAGGCGCGACAGGCGAGGGCCGAGAGGCGGGGCGCGGGGCAATGAGCGTGCCGCGGTCGCCGCTGAGAACGATGTTGAGCGTGTTGTAGCGGACGTTGCGCATGACGGACACGTTGGGCTTGCATCGGGTGGTGGGTATGGGAGCTTGAGTGCGATGGGTAGACGGCTGGGTCAACAATCAGCACGGCGTACATGACGCGCAGGGAGACAAGTACCACGCCGAGGTAGACGTCGACTCGGCGACTGGGGAACGGGAATGGCGGGGAAAAAGCAGGACACGAGCAAAAACTTACCTACGCGACCGATCAAACGGCATACCCTGAGCGTGGAATCTTGAGTAATTCCGCTTTGGGATGCTGCCCGGTCATCTCGTGCGGCATGTTTCGAGAACCGCCGAGTGCCGTTGAGTACGGCAGCGTCATGGACGACGGGGACGGCTCGGGCACGAGTGCCGCTTGTCGGGGCACGAGTGCCGCTTGTTGGGCCACGTTTTCCCGCTTCCCGACGCTTCAGTCGCGCTCGCCAGGCCGTCGGCACCACCGTGAGTTCCCGGTGCGATGAGTACTCGAAACGGCGCTGCAGACGGCACGGCGGGCAGGGCTGGAGCGTCGGGAGGACGGACAACGCGGCAAAATAAGCGCGCCGCGTCGAGCGCGCCAGGACACGTTTAGAGTACATAGAATATCATCATATGACATTGCCCTGTATCAAAGGCGTCGGTGGGTGCGAAACGTGCTGAGGACCCATGGTGGTCGAGATGAACTTGGCGAAAATCGAAATGGGAAGGCGCACGCGACGCGGGCCGAGTTCCGATCTCTCTCGTCCCGCGCCGCCATCTTTGCTTCCCGCTCATCGTTCTTGTCTCTCGCCACGACGACGATGCCAGCGTTTTCATTGCACTTGAATGTACCCATCTCGAAAGATCGAAACCCAAATCCCGACGGGATCCCTCGTAAATCTCGAAAGAGTCTCGGGTGGCGCGCACCTGGCGCACCCAGTTCTCGAAGGACGCCCAGCCTCGGTATGACACCAGGGATGGGTTGCATATAGTCGAGCTGAACGTTATGAACCCCTAGAACACGCGCAGCAAGTACCGATGAGCGGGATCGACGTCCTTCCTTATCGTTCTTGAAGGTCGAGGAGTTTTGCATGCAAAACTCGACGTCCTTGGGTCGAGAAGTTGTCTCCCAAAACCCAAATATTCCAGTCTCAAAACCTGTTTGTCTAGTGCTCAGAACACGATTCCCTTTAACCGATCGTCTATCTTCGGCCTCGAACTTGTGCTATATCGCGAACAAGGGCCATTTTGTTATGTGGCGTCGTTTTTGGTGCGTCCATAGCATGTTCGTCCGAGCCCGGGCTGGCGTCCGCGATGACTCATTCTAGTCTAAAGATATACCCCCTGACGCTCCAGGTCGCAAACCGCACCTTCGCGCCTTCTTCAGCTCGTTATGCACGACCCCCCTCCTCCTCTGTCTCTACTTCACCGCGCGCCCAGTCTTCCGGCTGGCGGCACCGCTTTCACGATTCCATCTTCCGAAGTCCGTCCGAACATGTTTGCGATGACGCGCCGGCTCGCCGAACGTAGCGCACGCTCGCAATAGCGCCATTCCTCTACGCGGTCATTCCGCCCTTCCGCTTCTTCCGTCGAAATCTGGTGCGTTTCTGAGCTCAGTACCGGTTCTGGGCGCTGACATATGCCGTCAGATTGATGGAAACGTGATGCGAGGCGACGGGGGCGACGCCTGCGCTCGCCGTCGCTCTGCGCCGTTCCCTCCTCACTCAACAGGGCGCGTTTTTGCGGCCCATTCCCTCGAAAACCCCGGGCATACGTGTCGTCCGATGACGAGGAATTATTTTGTGGTCAAGGCGAAGGACGCGACGGCGTTGACGAGGCGGGGCGACGTGCGCGCCGCCTTTCAAAGAGTCAAGCACTTCCCAAAGGGGATTTCACTGATCTCTCAGTTCAACAACCAACTCGACCATCCTGGAACTTGTCGCGGCGCGGCGGCTTCGTCACGCGTTACGAGTCACTCAAGGCACGTTTCTCAATGCCTTTGGACTACTCTGCTGAACGACGCGGGCAGCGAGCACAACGCAGAACGACTTGGACGCGCTGTGGCGCGTCGCCCAAAGCCACCCGCCAGAACTTCCGCCCTTCCATCTCTGACTTCCGGTACGCCCGCCATGTCCGGAGCGGGTATGTTTCCACTGAACTCTGTTGCAGCCAGGACGACGTGCGGCCCAGGGCAGCGCCGGTGCAGGGAGCGCGTTTACGCGCTCCTCCCCGAATCTTCCCGCTTTTCGAGGTCCAGATCTCGGCCTCAAAACGTCCGGCGTCATCGCCGCGTGCTACCCGGCGTATCCTGATGGATGACTGAGCGTTGCGTAGCGAGGTACAGCGCGGGGCGGGAGCGGGTCCGTCTCGCCCAGTATAAAGGCTGGTGAGTTCTTTGGGTTTCGACATTCTCCCATACTCCTCCTTTCACGGCGCACTCACCCACTCTTATTTTCGCCCTTCGGCGTCTGCTCCTCGTCACTGCGGAGGCCGTCTTCGATGCTTTGGTACGTTTTCCCCTTGCCTCTCGTTTTGGGGTCTACTGATTATTTCGCTCCAGGTCTACTTCTACTACCAGGTCTATCCTGCTTCCAACTTTGCAAACACCAGCTTCCCTCCCCTGTCACTCCCAACACGCAGTTCGTCAACGCCTCCCTTGTAAGTCGCTCATTTTACTTCAGTTAGACTCAGCGCTGATGTGTTTATCTTACTTCAGGGTCACGCCTTACTATTGCCGCCTATGACGCGCATCAGTAAGTTTTCAATTGATTTGTTTCATTACAAAACTGACCGCACACAGCTTTCGTCCTACCACCATCTTCGCCTGCGTCTCCTCGACGCGTTCGACGGCGTCAAGCGCACTCGACTACCGTTGACGCCGGACGCGTCGACTTCGGACAACCCGAGGGCTTCCGACCACCTACGTCGCGCAGGACGCGGCGACCGAGTTCGTCGAGGTCGTGCAAAGTGCCGGCACTGGCGACGGGCAGCGACGAGCATGGGGGGCTCGTTTTTGTTGTCATGCCAACCACCGGCGTCGCGGGTCATCTCGGAGGACGTGTCAGCGCGTCGGTCGGCGGATCGACGGTGACCTCTTCGACGTCGACCGCCTTTCGCCGACACGTCCCGACGCGACGAGGATCGTCGCCGAGCTCTCTCGGACTGCTCGGGGCGACGCGCATGGGCCGTCGACGTTGGTGGCTGACGTTTGTGACGACGCCTGCGACGTCCTTCAGAAGCGCGGCGCTCTGGTCATCGGGTACGTGTTTGCCTCGTCGCACATGGAGCCTTGTTGACAGTCTCCCAGGGAATACCGCGGCACGCGCCACCACCAACAACGAATCTCCCCTCACGTCCATCACCCGGCATCCACCTGCAACTGCACGGAGACCACTGTCTATTTGTGAGTACTTGTGTATGTTTATTGCCTCATGCTGACGGAGCTGTTCTGGCTGTAGCAGGCCCTCGCGCCGCGCCACGTTGCCAATCAGCACAACGAATCACCCCTCACGTTCACCGCCTCGCTCACACTCGGACCCACAACATCGCGGCGAGCTCCGCGATCACGCACGCTTCGCATGTGAGGTCCACCGCTGCCTGGCGCGCCTCTGGCTGACATGCTCGCCGCAGTGAGCAACGCCCCTGCGCGAGCTCTCGCAAGTTCAACATCGAATCACGTGATCACTCCGTGACTCGAAGTTGAACTCAAGCGTGACTCGAGATCGCGCGCTTTCGCTGCGGACGAGCTCTACGGCAATGTCGTCGTCATGAACGTCGAAGCGGTGAGTGTCGGTCGTAAAACGTGGCGCATATTCTGACTTCATTCCAGGGGCCGCATGAGCACCCACAACGTCTCGCTGGCTTTCGCGTCTGACCTCGCCATCCGTCGTCGTCATGGCGACGCTCTGCCGGGCTGGATGCCGTCCTCGTCGCGCCCCGATAGCCCCATATGCCGGTCTAAGCGGAGGGGGTTTCTGGTGAGTTTCTGACCGTCTAAAATATGCAAAATGAAGTCATTTTGCAGAATATCCGCGCGGGAATTCTCGGGGACGGCTGCGACTACCTGTGACGGCGGGAGTATGGGTCGCGTGCGGCGGGCGGCGCGCAGCGCCGCCGCACAACTCGCTTATTGTGAGTCACTGTTTTGTAACGTCTCCTTTCTCAGCTAACTCAGCGCGCAGGCCTCGTCACACGCTCATCGTGTTAACGCCAGGCGGCCGTTGACCGCGTCTCAGGTCGCAAGTCCAAGGTGCCCTCGCGAGGGGTCTACTCAGTAAGGCGCTTGCGCCCGCATATTGACTTTTGAGTATGTGACGCTAATGTGATGCGCGCAGGTACTGATACTGCGCCGAGACCTGTCTGCTCACCTGGTGAGCAGGGCCGAGAGAGCGGCGGATGAGCCCGACGCGGCGCCGCCGAGGACTTGCCATTTTCTCGTGAGTTGCATTACATTATCCTACGTACGGTCCCAGGACCCCCTTTACTCGTACTCTGGTACGATTGAGTACAATACTCTCGCCTTGTTCCCAGGTTACTTATATCGCACCCGCGCGACGAGGTCTGTAGCTCGCTCGTTCAAACCTACTCACCTACTTACATATGGCTTCGGACACGGGTGACCGGGGTCGTCGTCGCCCGTGCTCGGCTGCTCGTGCTTGCCACCTTGGTCAAAGACTGATTTCCGTCTACAGATTTCTTGCGCCACATACGCAGAGTTTGACCCGCTCGTGGGTTCCTTACGCCCACCCTCCGCCACGCCGAACCATGCCTCTGCGCGGCCTCTCGCGCACACATCAAGAAGCTGTTCAATACCGAGCGCGTCATCCGCAAGCCCGACAGTCATCCTCGCACGCCCCAATGCACTCGTTCTGTCGCCGTGCACGCCGACTTCGCTGCGGCGAGGGAATCCAGTCAGCACGAGTGTGCGAGGGGGGCGGTGTTAACGTATCTCGTAGGGACAGTAGCCATGTACTCTGTAGATAGTCAATATACATGATTTTGCGTACAACGGTGCCCCTTTGAACTTGGCAATACAACGATGGCTTCACACGACGAGCGAGACAAATTTATGTACGAGTCCAAGTCGCCACGCGGGTTAGTTCGACGAGTCATTGGCGAGCGTACTTGCGATGCGCACCTCCTCGTTCACCCCGCGTCTTCTTCGACGTCGTCGGACTCACTAGAACAGCCTACCGCACCTCTTCCCCCATATAATCCTTCAGTATCGTAGCTTATCGTTCACATCAGTCCCCCTCCCCCTTCCTCGCGTCCTACCTCCACCCTGTCTGTCCTCGACGTTTCCTTTACCTTCATATTTACAAATGCACGAAGCTGGTGAATACAGCAACTGCTTCGCTGCGCAACGCGCGAGTGAAGCATGGGTATTCAAAGTCGTCGACTCGAGCCTCGAGCTCATCTCGTTCATTCCTCAGCTCTCGCGCGCTTGGCTCGTGCGCTGTCGCGTCTTCGGCGACTTGATTGGGCTGACTAGAACAGTCTACAGCACCTATTCCCCCATATAATCCTTGCACATCGTAGCTCTCGCTCATTTACTCATCGTGTTTACACCGTGTCTCAGCTCCCCCTCCGTCCTCCCTCCCCTGCTTCCTCCGTCCTTCCTCCCTTGCTTCCTCGCTCCTTGCTTGCTAGTCTCAAGAATCCTTTACACTTCCTGATCCTGTCCGACCTCGATAAGTGAGTGAGCACAAATCGCGCGGCATGAGTAAGACTACAAGTTCCGTCACTCCTATGCCCTCCCCTCGAGCCTTCCCCCTGGGTTCCCCTCGCCCTCGCCCTCCTTCGCCTTCCCTCGTCCTCCCTCGTCCTCTCTCGCCCTCCATCTCGTTCACACTCCCCCACCTTTCCCTTCATTCTCGTCTACTCTAGACTCGTCGACTCCTTACCTCCCAAGTTCCTGCTCCCTCCTTCCCCCTCGCTCTCTCCCTCCCTCGCCCTCCTTCTCGCCCTCCATCTCGTTCTGCCTCCCCCCACCTTTCCCTTTATTCTCGTCTTCATGCCGCACTCCTACGCACTCGGTCAAATCACTCCCCCTCGCTCCCTCGCTCCCTCCCTCGCCCTCCCCCCTTCTCGCTCCTTCTCCTCCGCCTGCCTCGCCCTCCTTCTCGTTTTGCCTCCCCCCACCACTCCCTTGCTCTCGTCTTCATGCCGTGATCCTGCACACTTATGCCTTGCTCCCCTCCCCTCGCTCCCCCTCCCTCCTTCACGCCCCCCTCTCCCTCCTTCTCGTTTTTCCTCCCCCTACCTTGACCTTCGTTTTCGTCGACTCCTTCCTCCCTCCCTCGCTCCTCCTTCACCCTCGCTCCCTCCCCTCCTCCCCTCTCATCCCCCCTCCCTCCCCCTCCTCTCGTTCGTCCTCCCCCACCTTCCCCTTCGTTCTTGTCTTCATTCTCCACTCCTGCTAACTCGTCGACTCCTTGCTCCCCCTCCTTCGCTCCCCCTTGCTCCCTCCCTTCGCTCCCCTTGCTCCCTCACTTCTTCTCGCTCCCCCCCCCCCCTCCTCTCCCTTTGCCGTCGCTCCTTGCCCCCTCCTCTCCCTCGTCGTTATGTGTGCTCACGCTCACTCATGGTTACGTTCCTCCCCCTCCCCCCTCCCCCTCGGCCTCCTCTCTCACCTCCCCTCTCGCCTCCCTCTCGCTTCCCCTCTCCTCCCCCTCGCCTCGCCTCCCCCTCCCTCCACACCGTCGATAACTCGCAGCATCATTAGTATTCAATCAGTCCAGGTATCAATAAATACTAGTCTACACCAGCCTCGTAAGATATTTATGTGTCAGTAAATGCAAGACGGTAAGTAACGGGGGAGGGGGGGAGGGAGAGAGGGGCGAGGAGAGGGAGGGGGCGAGGAGGGGAGGGACGGGGCCAGCCCGAGTCGAGTATCAACCAAGGTAATCCATCGTACTCCGGTCGCTCGCGCTCAGTCGCGCGTACTCCAGGCAGAGGCGGTAGACGTATACTGGAAGCACTGTTAGCTAACCGCAATCAAAACCCCCTCGCTGCACTCCACCCTCCATGTCGACCTTGCGGCCGATCGTGTTCTTCCACCGCTTGCCCTCCTGCGCGATCCGGTGCAGCCGCTCGTCGCCTGTTGGTCGCCGTTCACGCGTCTGTATCGTGTCAGGGCGCCCTCCTCCTCCTCCTCGGTGTTCGTCTCGTTCAGTGCGGTCAGCGCGACTTGCGGTGCACCCGAAAAGTACGCGTGGATATTGTAGATCTCCGAGTAGTTGAGCACATGGGGATAAAGTGCACCCAGGCTCAATCCACTCGGAGAAGAACTCGCGGTAGAGGGTCGCCTTCACCGGCACCGAGTCGCTCGCCAGGAAGGACATGAAGCGCCCGGAGTAGCTCATGCCGTAAGGTCGACGAGGTACTTGTACGACCAGTGCGCGCCCAGCGGACGGGGTCCGCGAAGCGGTGCGTCGCCTGCAGCGCCTCGAGCCCGCCGGGGTACTCGCCCGGGTTCGTCGCCTTCGTGAAGGCCGCGTCCATCAACTCCGCGTTCAGCTGGCTCACGGCACGGATGCGGTCGTGTAGTTCGTCGAGTCGGACGGGTGCGCGAATGTGACGGGCCGCGGGCGTCGGACTGGTCCGAGGTCATGCGCAGGAAGCGGTGGCGCTGGTACTGGGCGGAAAAGCCGCCGGGTTGCCGCCGCCGCCGGTCGTCGCGCCGCGCCAGAAGATCTTGTCGCTCTTCTCGTCCCACGGCTTCTCCATATCGTCCACGAGCTTCTGCTCGAGGTGCTCCTGGTCCCACGCGTACGTGTACTCCTTCGTGCCGCCGTAGTAGTAATGGCTGGGATCTTGATGTCGTAAAAGCCCTTGGTGTTCGCGGGGAGAAGATGGGGTAGAGCATGGGAATGACACGCCAGTCGGAGAAGAAGTGGCCCTGGCTGTAGTGGTCCTGCGGCTGCTGGCAGTAGTCGATTTTTGACGGCGTCTCGCTGACGAACGTCAGATCGAGCTCAACTGCGGTCTTGCTGGTATTGAGGTAGTCAACGGGGGCGGGAGAAGATGTTGCGTGTGCCGGAGTAGATTTGGCGGCGGGGTCTGTGGGCTTGCAGGTTCGCCGCCATGAGTTCCAGACGCGCCGGAGCGTGGCGGGGGGCTGTAGACGCGTTAGGACGGAGTCTGAGAGGTAGAGTGCGACGTACTGGCTGTAGACGGTGGAGGGGGGAGGGGGAGGCCGAGTTTGTACTTGGGCGGAGGAGGCCAAGTCGGCCTGATCATCTAAGTACGAGTCAGTGTCGTGAAGACAGAGGTCGCGCTGAACACATACCTGCAGCGCCCGCCGCGCGAGCTGTTCGCCCAAGATCACCCCGCTTATCGACGCCGGTCGCGCATCGACAGCAGTCGATAGAGGGGAGCCTGCTTGCATGTCAGTTTCAACGCACGAGCGCCGCGCTACACACGCACCTGCAGTGCTCGATGCGCGAGCTCCTCGCCTGAGATCTCCAGGACGGCTCGAGGTCGTCGACCAGCCCGTCGAACTCGTCGACCATCACAAGTCGTTGTCCTTGCGAATGCCCACACTTGTCGAAACCCTTCGGGGGATTGCGACCGTAGCGCCGGCGATACTCCGCCGCTGCGTCCTCTAGCGTCCGACTCTGCCGCGCGATTTGCGCCCAAAGCGCTCTGGCGTCCGCAATAAGCTGGGGATGGGATGGGGTCGACCTCTACGATCTCCTCGGGCACGGTCGAAAGGGATAAGCGTTCGGCTGTTAGATGCGCACGAAAATGAGACGGCGGAGAAGATGATGATGTAGCTGAGGTTCTGCGAGACGAAGCGCCGTGTCCGTGCTGCATTGTACTCAATGAAGACGGCGTCGCGCCGCCCTTTTCGAGGTCGGCGGGCCATTGTCCCGCAGCTGGCGAGGGTGGGACAGGCGAGGGAGGTCATGGGAAGCAGCAAGCCGCGTCGTCCGCCTAATGAGCGCGCGCGATCGGCGCGGCGATCGGCCAGCGATCGGGCCGTGATGTGACTTCACACGGTTGAAGTTGCGTTATCGGCGCAGGTTACAGGTCGTTTTGGGAAAAAGTTAGAGTCGAGTAGAAGTGCTTTTGTAGCTTGTCTACCGGGCGCTGTGGGCCACCTACAAGCCTCGGACTTGGACACCTTGATACATATACTTCCGAAAACCAAGTCCTGCGAGTTTAGCCACCCTCACTGCCTGCTTGCTTGTCCTATGGCCCCCGCGAATCCCAGATCCTGCCGCCGATGTCACCTTTTCGTGACCACCTACCGCCGGCTAGGGTATGCAAATACTTGGACCCATCGCCTTAACCGATGGACACCGTTTTTGGCTACCAGCTTTACTTCTTCTTGAAAACATCATTCACCTTTCCCCTTCCTCACCGCCTCCTCCACCGCCAGCAATCCTCTCTCTCGCCGACCTTGCTCAACTCCCTGCACTCTCCTACCGCCGGTTGCCTACGCCACCTCCGTAAAATAATTTTATTTCCGGAAACTCAGGGCACCCCTCAACTTCAGGGTTCCCCGCAGCTCGTCGCACTCGCTACCCCCCCGCTATCACCTCATTATTCATCCAGTTCCTGTTTACAGGTACCCGCAACACCGATGTTGTGTAGACAAGGTCTCGATTCACAAGTCACTTCTCGCAAGGAATGCATTCACGAGCAACGAGTGGTACAAAGTTAATTGACAACGCATACATGCAACCAAAGACATTGCATTCAAGCCCGTCGATAAGTACAACTCGAGTCTATTGGTAAGTACGATTCAGGTCCCCGGTGATACTCGAGCCCGTCAGTAACACTCTAGCCCGTCGGTAAGGACACCGTGAGTAAGGGAGCCCGTCAGTAAAAATACCCGTAAATGCACCGGCTATGCTCGTCTGACATCAAAAGGCAAAATCCCGGGTAAAGACGAGACAAGGTCGACGATCAAATTGAGTCTGACAAACTCGGGCGCATCGACGCATCTTGGCGGACGGCGATACATTGGGTATTCACCAAGGCAGGGTCAACGGATGGGAGAGGTCGCGAAAAGCGTGAGGGGTCGTCAAAATCGTCGGGCAAGTCACCGACAATGCGCTCCAACGCGAACGCGTTGAGAAAGCAGTCGGCGCCATGAGAAAGCAGTCAGTGCCTTGAGAGAGCAGTCAGCGCGACATAGAGCTAGACTACCTCGCTCGCGGGAACGCGATACATTGCTTCACGACCTCGGCAGCCTTGCCCCGTCACCGCCAAAAACGCCCTCGTCCCCTCAGCGCTAAAAACGCCTCGTTGCCGCAATGCCAAAGACGCCTCGTCGCCGCAACGCCAAAGACGTCCTCGTCCCGTCACCGCCAAAGCCGTCCTCGTCCCCTCAGCGCCAAAGACACTTGTCTCGGCGCCAAAGACGTCCTCGGCCATCAAGGCCACGCCGGGTAAGCACCGCCCGTCGTTTAAGCGCCGCCCTCGTGTAAGTACTGCCCCTTGTGTAAGCGCCGCTCGCCGGACGGCGATACGTTGCTTCACGACCTCCTCGTGTTGGGCGTGAAGATGCGAGGGGAGATACGTGTCGGGGGGTGGAAATGCGTGTCGGGGGGTGCGAATGCGCGACGAGGTTGAGGGGAATGCGTGACGAGGTGGGGAATGCGTGACGAGGTGGGGACATACGCGACGAGGGGAGGGGAAGGCGACGTAGGTGGGGAGATAGGCGAAGACGAGGGGGTTAGGAAGACGACGTCGGTGGGGAGATGCACGGCGGATGCAGATGCACACACGCCGCTCGCCGGACGGCGATACATTGCTTCACGACTTTGTCAGCTTCAATTTCACCCGGGGCGAACGAATCACGCACCATGAATGTCCGTGACGACCCGCTTCACCCCGCGAGACCGTCGCATACACCCTCGAGACCGTCGCGTTCGCCCGCTAGACCGTCGCGCACTCCCGCGAGACCGCCCGCGCGAATATTCGAGAAAATGGGCCGATTTTTGGCCTCGAAAACGGCTCTGGAAACGCCCCCCGCTTGGACCGGTAAATGGGGCTGTCGGGGTCGTCTAGAGTCGGCAAATGGAGGAGTCGGCGGGCGGTACCGGGTCGCCTGGAATGCGACAAAGACCCTGAGTGTCGAGTGAGCACCCAAGCTTACAATACGTCGCCTGACGCACCTCGCGGCGGCGCTGCGCGCCGCCCGCCGCGCTCCCAACTCCCTCCCCGCCCCCACAGAATCATCGCGGAGGTCCTCGAAAATTCCCGCGCGGATATTTGACAAAACGACCTCGTTTTGCGTCGATTTTGACCTTGAAAACCTCGCCGGAAACGCCTCCGCTTGGACCGGCAAATGGGGTAAACGGCGCCTCGCGGACACCTGAGAAAAAAAAATCGTCAGCGCGCTGGGAGCCGGAAGGGACCACAAGACGCACCTAAGCAAGTGCGCGGCGGCGCTGCGCGCCGCCCGCCGCGCTCCCCAATGCCTCCCCCGCCTCCCCGAGTGTGTCGAAGACGTCCTCGAAAATTCCCGCGCGGATGTTTGGCAAAATGACCTCGTTTTGCATCGATTTTGGGCTTGGAAACCTCGCCGGAAACGCCTCCGCTTGGACCGGCAAATGGGGCAAATGGCACCGGGTAGACGGGCGTAGGCGGGATGGGGACGGTGTTGCCATGGCGACAGCGGCCGGGGAGGTCCGCGACGATGGCTGGGCACGACGGGGAGGACGCGACGAAGCGAGGGCCGACCAGGTGGGCGTGGGGCGATGAGCGTGCCGCGGTCGCCGTGAGAACGATGTCGAGTGTGTTGTAGCGGACGTTGCGCATGACGGACACGTTGGGGTGGTGGGTATGGGAGGTTGAGTGCGTTCGGTAGACGACTGAGTCAACTATCAGCACGGTGTACATGACGCGCAGGGGGAAACACGCCGAGGTAGACGTCGACTCGGCGACTGGGGCAACGGGAATGGCGGGGAAAAAGCAGGACATGAGCAAAAAACTTACCTACGCGACCGATCAAACGGCATACCCTGAGCGTGGAATCTTGAATAATTCCGCTTTGGGATGCTGCCCGGTCATCTCGTGCGGCATGTTTCGAGAACCGCCGAGTGCCGTTGAGTACGGCAGCGTCATGGACGACGGGGACGGCTCGGGCACGAGTGCCGCTTGTCGGGCCACGTTTTCCCCGCTTCCCGACGCTTCAGTCGCGCTCGCCAGGCCGTCGGCACCACCGTGAGTTCCCGGTGCGATGAGTACTCGGAACGGCGCTGCAGACGGCACGGCGGGCAGGGCTGGAGCGTCGGGAGGACGGACAACGCGGCAAAATAAGCGCGCCGCGTCGAGCGCGCCAGGACACGTTAGAGTACATAGAATATCATCACATGACATTGCCCTGTATCAAAGGCGTCGGTGGGTGCGAAACGTGCTGAAGACCCATGGTGGTCGAGATGGACTTGGCGAAAATCGAAATGGGAAGGCGCACGCGACGCGGGCCGAGTTCCGATCTCTCTCGTCTCGCGCCGCCATCTTCGCTTCCCGCTCATCGTTCTTGTCTCTCGCCACGACGACGATGCCAGCGTTTTCATTGCACTTGAATGTACCCATCTCGAAAGATAGAAACCCAAATCCCGACGGGATCCCTCGTAAATCTCGAAAGAGTCTCGGGTGGCGCGCACCTGGCGCACCCAGTTCTCGAAGGACGCCCAGCCTCGGTATGACACCAGGGATGGGTCGCAGGCAGTCGAGCTGAACGTCTTGGACCCCTAGAACACGCGCAGCAAGTACCGATGAGCGGGATCGACGTCCTTCCTTATCGTTCTTGAAGGTCGAGGAGTTTTGCATGCAAAACTCGACGTCCTTGGGTCGAGAAGTTGTCTCCCAAAACCCAAATATTCCAGTCTCAAAACCTTTTCGTTTAGTGTTCAGAACACGATTCCCGCTCACCGATCGTCCATCTTCGGCCTCGAACTTGTGCTATATGGCGAACAATGGCCATTTTGTTATGTGGCGTCGGTTTTGGTGCGTCCATAGCATGTTCGTCCGAGCCCGGGCTGACGTCCGCAATGACTCATTCTAGTCTACCGATATACCCCTTGACGCCCCAGGTCGCAAACCGCGCCTTCGCGCCTTCTTCAGCTCGTTATGCACGACCCCCTCCTCCTCTGTCTCTACTTCACCGCGCGCCCAGTCTTCCGGCTGGCGGCACCGCTTTCACGATTCCATCTTCCGAAGTCCGTCCGAACATGTTTGCGATGACGCGCCGCTCGCCGAACGTAGCGCACGCTCGCAATAGCGCCATTCCTCTACGCGGTCATTCCGCCCTTCCGCTTCTTCCGTCGAAATCTGGTGCGTTTCTGAGCTCAGTTACCGGGTTCTGGGCGCTGACATATGCCGTCAGATTGATGGAAACGTGATGCGAGGCGACGGGGGCGACGCTGCGCTCGCCGTCGCTCTGCGCCGTTCCTCCTCACTCACAGGGCGCGTTTTGCGCCCATTCCCTCGAAAACCCCGGGCATACGTGTCGTCGATGACGAGGAATTATTTTGTGGTCAAGGCGAAGGACGCGACGGCGTTGACGAGGCGGGCGACGTGCGCGCCGCCTTTCAAAGAGTCAAGCACTTCCCAAAGGGGATTTCACTGATCTCTCAAGTTCAACAACCAACTCGACCATCCTGGACTTGTCGCGGCGCGGCGGCTTCGTCACGCGTTACGAGTCACTCAAGGCACGTTTCTCAATGCCTTTGGACTACTCTGCTGAACGACGCGGGCAGCGAGCACAACGCAGAACGACTTGGACGCGCTGTGGCGCGTCGCCCAAAGCCACCCGCCAGAACTTCCGCCCTTCCATCTCTGACTTCCGGTACGCCCGCCCATGTCCGGAGCGGTATGTTTCCACTGAACTCTGTTGCAGCCAGGACGACGTGCGGCCCAGGGCAGCGCCGGTGCAGGGAGCGCGTTTACGCGCTCTCCCCGAATCTTCCGCTTTTCGAGGTCCAGATCTCGGCCTCAAACGTCCGGCGTCATCGCCGCGTGCTACCCGGCGTATCCTGATGGATGACTGAGCGTTGCGTAGCGAGGTACAGCGCGGGCGGGAGCGGGTCCGTCTCGCCCAGTATAAAGGCTGGTGAGTTCTTTGGGTTTCGACATTCTCCCATACTCCTCCTTTCACGGCGCACTCACCCACTCTTATTTTCGCCCTTCGGCGTCTGCTCCTCGTCACTGCGGAGGGCGTCTTCGATGCTTTGGTACGTTTTCCCCCTTGCCTCTCGTTTTGGGGGTCTACTGATTATTTCGCTCCAGGTCTACTTCTACTACCAGGTCTATCCTGCTTCAACTTTGCAAACACCAGCTTCCCTCCCCTGTCACTCCCAACACGCAGTTCGTCAACGCCTCCTTGTAAGTCGCTCATTTTACTTCAGTTAGACTCAGCGCTGATGTGTTTATCTTACTTCAGGGTCACGCCTTACTATTGCCGCCTATGACGCGCATCAGTAAGTTTTCAATTGATTTGTTTCATTACAAAACTGACCGCACACAGCTTTCGTCCTACCACCATCTTCGCCTGCGTCTCCTCGACGCGTTCGACGGCGTCAAGCGCACTCGACTACCGTTGACGCCGGACGCGTCGACTTCGACAACCCGAGGGCTTCGACCACCTACGTCGCGCAGGACGCGGCGACCGAGTTCGTCGAGGTCGTGCAAAGTGCCGGCACTGGCGACGGGCAAGCGACGAGCATGGGGGGCTCGTTTTGTTGTCATGCCAACCACCGGCGTCGCGGGTCATCTCGGAGGACGTGTCAGCGCGTCGGTCGGCGGGATCGACGGTGACCTCTTCGACGTCGACCGCCTTTCGCCGACACGTCCCGACGCGACGAGGATCGTCGCCGAGCTCTCTCGGACTGCTCGGGGCGACGCGCATGGGCCGTCGACGTTGGTGGCTGACGTTTGTGACGACGCCTGCGACGTCCTTCAGAAGCGCGGCGCTCTGGTCATCGGGTACGTGTTTGCCTCGTCGCACATGGAGCCTTGTTGACAGTCTCCCAGGGAATACCGCGGCACGCGCCACCACCAACAACGAATCTCCCCTCACGTCCATCACCCGGCATCCACCTGCAACTGCACGGAGACCACTGTCTATTTGTGAGTACTTGTGTATGTTTATTGCCTCATGCTGACGGAGCTGTTCTGGCTGTAGCAGGCCTCGCGCCGCGCCACGTTGCCAATCAGCACAACGAATCACCCCTCACGTTCACCGCCTCGCTCACACTCGGACCCACAACATCGCGGCGAGCTCCGCGATCACGCACGCTTCGCATGTGAGGTCCACCGCTGCCTGGCGCGCCTCTGGCTGACATGCTCGCCGCAGTGAGCAACGCCCCTGCGCGAGCTCTCGCAAGTTCAACATCGAATCACGTGATCACTCCGTGACTCGAAGTTGAACTCAAGCGTGACTCGAGATCGCGCGCTTTCGCTGCGGACGAGCTCTACGGCAATGTCGTCGTCATGAACGTCGAAGCGGTGAGTGTCGGTCGTAAAACGTGGCGCATATTCTGACTTCATTCCAGGGGCCGCATGAGCACCCACAACGTCTCGCTGGCTTTCGCGTCTGACCTCGCCATCCGTCGTCGTCATGGCGACGCTCTGCCGGGCTGGATGCCGTCCTCGTCGCGCCCCGATAGCCCCATATGCCGGTCTAAGCGGAGGGGGTTTCTGGTGAGTTTCTGACCGTCTAAAATATGCAAAATGAAGTCATTTTGCAGAATATCCGCGCGGGAATTCTCGGGGACGGCTGCGACTACCTGTGACGGCGGGAGTATGGGTCGCGTGCGGCGGGCGGCGCGCAGCGCCGCCGCACAACTCGCTTATTGTGAGTCACTGTTTTGTAACGTCTCCTTTCTCAGCTAACTCAGCGCGCAGGCCTCGTCACACGCTCATCGTGTTAACGCCAGGCGGCCGTTGACCGCGTCTCAGGTCGCAAGTCCAAGGTGCCCTCGCGAGGGGTCTACTCAGTAAGGCGCTTGCGCCCGCATATTGACTTTTGAGTATGTGACGCTAATGTGATGCGCGCAGGTACTGATACTGCGCCGAGACCTGTCTGCTCACCTGGTGAGCAGGGCCGAGAGAGCGGCGGATGAGCCCGACGCGGCGCCGCCGAGGACTTGCCATTTTCTCGTGAGTTGCATTACATTATCCTACGTACGGTCCCAGGACCCCCTTTACTCGTACTCTGGTACGATTGAGTACAATACTCTCGCCTTGTTCCCAGGTTACTTATATCGCACCCGCGCGACGAGGTCTGTAGCTCGCTCGTTCAAACCTACTCACCTACTTACATATGGCTTCGGACACGGGTGACCGGGGTCGTCGTCGCCCGTGCTCGCTGCTCGTGCTTGCCACCTTGGTCAAAGACTGATTTCCGTCTACAGATTTCTTGCGCCACATACGCAGAGTTTGACCCGCTCGTGGGTTCCTTACGCCCACCCTCCGCCACGCCGAACCATGCCTCTGCGCGGCCTCTCGCGCACACATCAAGAAGCTGTTCAATACCGAGCGCGTCATCCGCAAGCCGACAGTCATCCTCGCACGCCCCAAATGCACTCGTTCTGTCGCCGTGCACGCCGACTTCGCTGCGGCGAGGGAATCCAGTCAGCACGAGTGTGCGAGGGGGGCGGTGTTAACGTATCTCGTAGGGACAGTAGCCATGTACTCTGTAGATAGTCAATATACATGATTTTGCGTACAACGGTGCCCCTTTGAACTTGGCAATACAACGATGGCTTCACACGACGAGCGAGACAAATTTATGTACGAGTCCAAGTCGCCACGCGGGTTAGTTCGACGAGTCATTGCGAGCGTACTTGCGATGCGCACCTCCTCGTTCACCCCGCGTCTTCTTCGACGTCGTCGGACTCACTAGAACAGCCTACCGCACCTCTTCCCCCATATAATCCTTCAGTATCGTAGCTTATCGTTCACATCAGTCCCCCCTCCCCCTTCCTCGCGTCCTACCTCCACCCTGTCTGTCCTCGACGTTCCTTTACCTTCATATTTACAAATGCACGAAGCTGGTGAATACAGCAACTGCTTCGCTGCGCAACGCGCGAGTGAAGCATGGGTATTCAAAGTCGTCGACTCGAGCCTCGAGCTCATCTCGTTCATTCCTCAGCTCTCGCGCGCTTGGCTCGTGCGCTGTCGCGTCTTCGGCGACTTGATTGGGCTGACTAGAACAGTCTACAGCACCTATTCCCCCATATAATCCTTGCACATCGTAGCTCTCGCTCATTTACTCATCGTGTTTACACCGTGTCTCAGCTCCCCCTCCGTCCTCCCTCCCCTGCTTCCTCCGTCCTTCCTCCCTTGCTTCCTCGCTCCTTGCTTGCTAGTCTCAAGAATCCTTTACACTTCCTGATCCTGTCCGACCTCGATAAGTGAGTGAGCACAAATCGCGCGGCATGAGTAAGACTACAAGTTCCGTCACTCCTATGCCCTCCCCTCGAGCCTTCCCCCCTGGGTTCCCCTCGCCCTCGCCCTCCTTCGCCTTCCCTCGTCCTCCCTCGTCCTCTCTCGCCCTCCATCTCGTTCACACTCCCCCACCTTTCCCTTCATTCTCGTCTACTCTAGACTCGTCGACTCCTTACCTCCCAAGTTCCTGCTCCCTCCTTCCCCCTCGCTCTCTCCCTCCCTCGCCCTCCTTCTCGCCCTCCATCTCGTTCTGCCTCCCCCCACCTTTCCCTTTATTCTCGTCTTCATGCCGCACTCCTACGCACTCGTCAAATCACTCCCCCTCGCTCCCTCGCTCCCTCCCTCGCCCTCCCCCCTTCTCGCTCCTTCTCCTCCGCCTGCCTCGCCCTCCTTCTCGTTTTGCCTCCCCCCCACCACTCCCTTGCTCTCGTCTTCATGCCGTGATCCTGCACACTTATGCCTTGCTCCCCTCCCCTCGCTCCCCCTCCCTCCTTCACGCCCCCCTCTCCCTCCTTCTCGTTTTTCCTCCCCCTACCTTGACCTTCGTTTTCGTCGACTCCTTCCCTCCCCTCCCTCGCTCCTCCTTCACCCTCGCTCCCTCCCCTCCTCCCCTCTCATCCCCCCTCCCTCCCCCTCCCTCTCGTTCGTCCTCCCCCACCTTCCCCTTCGTTCTTGTCTTCATTCTCCACTCCTGCTAACTCGTCGACTCCTTGCTCCCCCTCCCTTCGCTCCCCCTTGCTCCCCCTCCCTTCGCTCCCCCTTGCTCCCTCACTTCTTCTCGCTCCCCCCTCCCCCTCCTCTCCCTTTGCCGTCGCTCCTTGCCCCCCTCCTCTCCCTCGTCGTTATGTGTGCTCACGCTCACTCATGGTTACGTTCCTCCCCCCTCCCCCCTCCCCCCTCGCCTCCTCTCTCACCTCCCCTCTCGCCTCCCCCTCTCGCTTCCCCTCTCCTCCCCCTCGCCTCGCCTCCCCCCTCCCTCTCACACCGTCGATAACTCGCAGCATCATTAGTATTCAATCAGTCCAGGTATCAATAAATACTAGTCTACACCAGCCTCGTAAGATATTTATGTGTCAGTAAATGCAAGACGGTAAGTAACGGGGGAGGGGGGAGGGAGAGAGGGGCGAGGAGAGGGAGGGGCGAGGAGGGGAGGGACGGGGCCAGCCCGAGTCGAGTATCAACCAAGGTAATCCATCGTACTCCGGTCGCTCGCGCTCAGTCGCGCGTACTCCAGGCAGAGGCGGTAGACGTATACTGGAAGCACTGTTAGCTAACCGCAATCAAAACCCCCTCGCTGCACTCACCCTCCATGTCGACCTTGCGGCCGATCGTGTTCTTCCACCGCTTGCCCTCCTGCGCGATCCGGTGCAGCCGCTCGTCGCCTGTTGGTCGCCGTTCACGCGTCTGTATCGTCGTCAGGGCGCCCTCCTCCTCCTCCTCGGTGTTCGTCTCGTTCAGTGCGGTCAGCGCGACTTGCGGTGCACCCGAAAAGTACGCGTGGATATTGTAGATCTCCGAGTAGTTGAGCGACATGGGGATAAAGTGCACCCAGGGCTCAATCCACTCGGAGAAGAACTCGCGGTAGAGGGTCGCCTTCACCGGCACCGAGTCGCTCGCCAGGAAGGACATGAAGCGCCCGGAGTAGCTCATGCCGTCAAGGTCGACGAGGTACTTGTACGACCAGTGCGCGCCCAGCGGAACGGGGTCCGCGAAGCGGTGCGTCGCCTGCAGCGCCTCGAGCCCGCCGGGGTACTCGCCCGGGTTCGTCGCCTTCGTGAAGGCCGCGTCCATCAACTCCGCGTTCAGCTGGCTCACGGGCACGGATGCGGTCGTGTAGTTCGTCGAGTCGGACGGGTGCGCGAATGTGACGGGCCGCGGGGCGTCGGACTGGTCCGAGGTCATGCGCAGGAAGCGGTGGCGCTGGTACTGGGCGGAAAAGCCCGCCGGGTTGCCGCCGCCGCCGGTCGTCGCGCCGCGCCAGAAGATCTTGTCGCTCTTCTCGTCCCATGGCTTCTCCATATCGTCCACGAGCTTCTGCTCGAGGTGCTCCTGGTCCCACGCGTACGTGTACTCCTTCGTGCCGCCGTAGTAGTAATGGCTGGGAATCTTGATGTCGTAAAAGCCCTTGGTGTTCGCGGGCGAGAAGATGGGGTAGAGCATGGGAATGACACGCCAGTCGGAGAAGAAGTGGCCCTGGCTGTAGTGGTCCTGCGGCTGCTGGCAGTAGTCGATTTTTGACGGCGTCTCGCTGACGAACGTCAGATCGAGCTCAACTGCGGTCTTGCTGGTATTGAGGTAGTCGACGGGGGGCGGGGAGAAGATGTTGCGTGTGCCGGAGTAGATTTGGCGGGCGGGGTCTGTGGGCTTGCAGGTCCGCCGCCATGAGTTCCAGACGCGCCGGGGCGTGGCGGGGGGCTGTAGACGCGTTAGGCCAGAGTCTGAGAGGTAAAGTGCGACGTACTGGCTGTAGACGGTGCGAGGGGGGAGGGGGAGGCCGAGCTCGTACTTGGGCTGCACCGACTTGAAGGTGGGAGGGGGGAGGAGGCCAAGTCGGCCTGATCATCTAAGTACGAGTCAGTGTCGTGAAGACAGAGGTCGCGCTGAACACATACCTGCAGCGCCCGCCGCGCGAGCTGTTCGCCCAAGATCACCCCGCTTATCGACGCCGTCGCGCATCGACAGCAGTCGATAGAGGGGAGCCTGCTTGCATGTCAGTTTCAACGCACGAGCGCCGCGCTACACACGCACCTGCAGTGCTCGATGCGCGAGCTCCTCGCCTGAGATCTCCAGGACGGCTCGAGGTCGTCGACCAGTCCGTCGAACTCGTCGACCATCACAAAGTCGTTGTCGCCCACCACTTGTCGAAACCCTTTGGGGGATTGCGCGATACTCCGCCGCTGCGTCCTCTAGCGTCCGACTCTGCCGCGCGAGTATGCGCTCGAACGCTTCCACAATGAGCTGGGGGATGGGATGTGGGTCGACCTCTACGATCTCCTCGGGCACGGTCGAGAGGGAAATCAGTGTCCGGGAGGTGTAGATGCGCGCGAAGACGACGACGGCGGAGAAGATGATGATGTAGCTGAGGTTCTGCGAGACGAAGCGCCGTGTCCGTGCTGCATTGTACTCCATGAACGACAGCGCCGCGCCGCCCTTTTCGAGGTCGGCGGGCCATTGTCCCGCAGCTGGCGAGGGTGGGACAGGCGAGGGAAGGTCATGGGAAGCAGCAAGCCGCGTCGTCCGCCTAATGAGCGCGCGCGATCGGCGCGGCGATCGGCCAGCGATCGGTCCGTGATGTGACTTCACACGGTTGAAGTTGCGTTATCGGCGCAGCTTACAGGTCGTTTTGGGAAAAAGTTAGAGTCGAGTAGAAGTGCTTTTGTAGCTTGTCTACCGGGCGCTGTGGGCCACCTACAAGCCTCGGACTTGGACACCTTGATACATATACTTCCGAAAACCAAGTCCTGCTACTTTCTGCTCCTCTCAGACTCGGCCTGCTCATGCACTGGCCCCCGCGAATCCCAGATCCTGCTGCCGATGTCACCTTTTCGTGACCACCTATCGCCGGCTAATGTATGCAAATACTTGGACCCATCGCCTTGACCGATGGACACCGTTTTTGGCTACCAGCTTTACTTCTTCTTGAAAACATCATTCACCTTTTCCCCTTCCTCGCTGCCCTCCTCCACCGCCAGCAATCCTCTCTCTCGCCGACCTTGCTCAACTCCCTGCACCCTCGTACCGCCGGTTGCCTACGCCACCTCCGTAAAATAATTTTATTTCCGGAAACTCAGGGCACCCCTCAACTTCAGGGTTCCCGCAGCTCGTCGCACTCGCTACCCCCGCTATCACCTCATATTCCTGTTTACAGGTACCCACAACACCAATGTTACGTAGACAAGTCTCGAATTACAAGTCACTTCTCGCATTAACCAAAGGAATGCATTCAAGAGTACAAAGGTAATCAACAACGCATACATGCAACCAAAGACATTGCATTCAAGCCCGTCGATAAGTACAACTCGAGTCTATTGGTAAGTACAATTCAGATACTCGAGCCCGTCAAAAACACTCTAGCCCGTCGGTAAGGACACCGTGAGTAAGGGAGCCCGTCAGTAAAAATACCCGTAAATGCGCCGGCTATGCTCGTCCGACATCAAAAAGCAAAATCCCGGGTAAAGACGATGCACGGTCGACGATCACTCGTATCAGGAACCCGTCGAGGCTTGTCGGCGGACGGCGATACATTGCGTAGTCGCCAAGGCGGGGATCAAGGGATGGGAGAGATCACGAAGAGCGTGAGGGGTCGTCTACATTGTCGGGCAAGTCGCTGACAGTGTGCTCCAACTCGAGCACCTTGAGACCATCAGAAAACAGTCAGCGCCGTGAAAAGGCAGTCGGCGCCAAGCGAAGGCAGTCGATGTGTTGAGAGAGCAGTCGGCGCGACATAGAGCTAAACTACCTCGCTCGCGGGAACGCGATACATTGCTTCACGACCTCGTTGGCCTCAACGCGTGTACATGTGCCCTCAGCGCTAAAGACGCCTCGTCGCTGCAATGCCAAAGACGCCCTCGTCCCCTCAGCGCTAAAGACGCCTCGTCTCGGCGCCAAAGACACCCTCGTCCCCTCAGCGCTAAAGACACCTCCGTCCCCTCAGCGCCAAAGACGTCCTCGGCCATCAAGGCCACGCCGGGTAAGCGCCATCCCTCGCATGAGCACCGCCCGTCGTGTAGTAAGCCCCGCCCGTCATGTAAGCACCGCCCGTCATGTAAGCACCGCCCGTCGTGTAAGCGCCGCCCGTCTTGTAAGTACTGTCCCTCGTGTAAGCGCCGCTCGCCGGACGGCGATACGTTGCTTCACGACCTCGTCGACCTATGCAGCGGGCGGCCGCGTGTCGGGGGGTGCAAATGCGTGTCGGGGAGGCGAAATGCGTGTCGGGGAGGCGAAATGCGTGACGGGGAGGCGAAATATGCGACGAGGCGGGGCAGGGAGATACGCGACGAGGCGGGGAAGGCGAAGACGAGGGGAGAGAAGGCGAAGACGGGGTGAGGAAGACGACGTAGGTGGGGAGATAGGCGGCGACGAGTGGAAGACGAAAACAGGGCGGGGAGATGCACGGCGGGATGCCAAATGCACACCACGCCGCTCGCCGGACGACGATACATTGCTTCACGACTTTGTCAGCTTCGATTCACGGCGGGGGGAACGAATCACGCACCAGGGCAGCCCCCTTCCTCCAAATGCCCAGTCGACCGCCCGCGAGGCCGTCGCATACACTCTCGAGGCCGTCGCATACACCTCGAGACCGTCGCGTTCGCCCGCTAGACCGTCGCGTTCGCCCGCTAGACCGTCGGCGCCGCACGTCCACCGCCGGAGACCGCCCGCGCGAATATTCGAGAAAATGGGCCGAATTTTGACCTCGAAAACGGCTCTGGAACGCCCCGCTTGGACCGGTAAATGGGGCTGTCGGGGTCGTCTAGAGTCGGCAAATGGAGGAGTCGGCGTGCGTAGGAGTCGGCGGTCGGCACCGGAGTCACATGGAATGCGACAAAGACCCTGAGTGTCGAGTGAGCACCCGAGCTCACAATACGTCGTCTGACGCACCTCGCGGCGGCGCTGCGCGCCGCCCGCCGCGCTCCCAACTCCCTCCCCGCCCCCACAGAATCATCGCGGAGGTCCTCGAAAATTCCCGCGCGGATATTTGACAAAACGACCTCGTTTTGCGTCGATTTTGACCTTGAAAACCTCGCCGGAAACGCCTCCGCTTGGACCGGCAAATGGGGAAACGGCGCCTCGCGGACACCTGAGAAAAATCGTCAGCGCGTTGGGAGCCGGTAGGGACCACAAGACGCACCTGAGCAAGTGCGCGGCGGCGCTGCGCGCCGCCCGCCGCGGTCCCCAATGCCTCCCTCCCGAGTGTGTCGAAGACGTCCTCGAAAATTCCCGCGCGGATATTTGGCAAAATGACCTCGTTTTGCATCGATTTTGGCCTTGGAAACCTCGCCGGAAATGCCTCCGCTTGGACCGGCAAATGGGGCAATTGGTACCGGGTACACGGGCGTAAGCGGGCAGGGGAGGGTGTTGCCATGGCGACAGCGGCCGGGGAGGTCCGCGACGAGGACGGGGCGGGACGCGACGGGGCGAGGCGCGACAGGCGAGGGCCGAGAGGCGGGGCGCGGGGCAATGAGCGTGCCGCGGCCGCCGCTGAGAACGATGTTGAGCGTGTTGTAGCGGACGTTGCGCATGACGGACACGTTGGGCTTGCATCGGGTGGTGGGTATGGGAGCTTGAGTGCGATGGGTAGACGGCTGGGTCAACAATCAGCACGGCGTACATGACGCGCAGGGAGACAAGTACCACGCCGAGGTAGACGTCGACTCGGCGACTGGGGAACGGGAATGGCGGGGAAAAAGCAGGACACGAGCAAAAACTTACCTACGCGACCGATCAAACGGCATACCCTGAGCGTGGAATCTTGAGTAATTCCGCTTTGGGATGCTGCCCGGTCATCTCGTGCGGCATGTTTCGAGAACCGCCGAGTGCCGTTGAGTACGGCAGCGTCATGGACGACGGGGACGGCTCGGGCACGAGTGCCGCTTGTCGGGGCCACGTTTTCCCGCTTCCCGACGCTTCAGTCGCGCTCGCCAGGCCGTCGGCACCACCGTGAGTTCCCGGTGCGATGAGTACTCGAACGGCGCTGCAGACGGCACGGCGGGCAGGGCTGGAGCGTCGGGAGGACGGACAACGCGGCAAAATAAGCGCGCCGCGTCGAGCGCGCCAGGACACGTTAGAGTACATAGAATATAATCATATGACATTGCCCTGAGTTAAAGGCGTCGGTGGGTGCGAAACGTGCTGAGGACCCATGGTGGTCGAGATGGACTTGGCGAAAATCGAAATGGGAAGGCGCACGCGACGCGGGCCGAGTTCCGATCTCTCTCGTCTCGCGCCGCCATCTTCGCTTCCCGCTCATCGTTCTTGTCTCTCGCCACGACGACGATGCCAGCGTTTTCATTGCACTTGAATGTACCCATCTCGAAAGATCGAAACCCAAATCCCGACGGGATCCTTCGCAATACTCGAAAGAATATTGGGTGGCGCGCACCTGGTGCACCCAGTTCTCGAAGGACGCCCAGCCTCGGTATGACACCAGAGATGGGTTGCATATAGTCGAGCTGAACGTCTTGGACCTCTAGAACACGCGCAGCAAGTACCGATGAGCGGGATCGACGTCCTTCCTTATCGTTCTTGAAGGTCGAGGAGTTTTACATGCAAAACTCGACGTCCTTGGGTCGAGAAGTTGTCTCCCAAAACCCAAATATTCCAGTCTCAAAACCTTTTCGTTTAGTGTTCAGAACACGATTCCCGCTCACCGATCGTCCATCTTTGGCCTCGAACTTGTGCTATATGGCCAACAAGGGTCATTTTGTTATGTGGCGTCGTTTTTGGTGCGTCCATAGCATGTTCGTCCGAGCCCGGGCTGACGTCCGCGATGACTCATTCTAGTCTAACGATATACCCCTTGACGCCCCAGGTCGCAAACCGCGCCTGCGCACTTTCCTCAGCTCGTTATGCACGACCCCCTCCTCCTCTGTCCCTACTTCACCGCGCGCCCAGTCTTCCGGCTGGCGGCACCGCTTTCACGATTCCATCTTCCGAAGTCCGTCCGAACATGTTTGCGATGACGCGCCGCTCGCCGAACGTAGCGCACGCTCGCAATAGCGCCATTCCTCTACGCGGTCATTCCGCCCTTCCGCTTCTTCCGTCGGAATCTGGTGCGTTTCTGAGCTCAGTTACCGGGTTCTGGGCGCTGACATATGCCATCAAATTGATGGAAACGTGATGCGAGGCGACGGGGGCGACGCTGCGCTCGCCGTCGCTCTGCGCCGTTCCTCCTCACTCACAGGGCGCGTTTTGCGCCCATTCCCTCGAAAACCCCGGGCATACGTGTCGTCGATGACGAGGAATTATTTTGTGGTCAAGGCGAAGGACGCGACGGCGTTGAAGAGGCGGGCGACGTGCGCGCCGCCTTTCAAAGAGTCAAGCACTTCCCAAAGGGGATTTCACTGATCTCTCAAGTTCAACAACCAACTCGACCATCCTGGACTTATCGCGGCGCGGCGGCTTCGTCACGCGTTACGAGTCACTCAAGGCACGTTTCTCAATGCCTTTGGACTACTCTGCTGAACGACGCGGGCAGCGAGCACGGTGCAGAACGACTTGGACGCGCTGTGGCGCGTCGCCCAAAGCCACCCGCCAGAACTTCCGCCCTTCCATCTCTGACTTCCGGTACGGCCGCCCATGTCCGGAGCGGTATGTTTCCACTGAACTCTGTTGCGACCGGGCTGACGTGCGGCCCAGGGCAGCGCCGGTGCAGGGAGCGCGTTTACGCGCTCTCCCCGAATCTTCCGCTTTTCGAGGTCCAGATCTCTGCCTCAAACGTCGGGCGTCATCGCCGCGTGCTACCCGGCGTATCCTGATGGATGACTGAGCGTTGCGTAGCGAGGTACAGCGCGGGCGGGAGCGGGTCCGTCTCGCCCAGTATAAAGGCTGGTGAGTTCTTTGGGTTTCGACATTCTCCCATACTCCTCCTTTCTCGGCGCACTCACCCACTCCTAGTTTCGCCCTTCGGCGTCTACTCCTCGTCACTGCGGAGGGCGTCTTCGATGCTTTGGTACGTTCTCCCGAGCTCGTTTTGGGGTCTACTGATTATTTCCTCCAGATCTACTTCTACCTCTAGTTCTATCCCGCTTCAACTTTCAGCTTCCCTCCCCTGTCACTCCCAACACGCAGTTCGTCAACACCTCCCTCGTAAGTCGCTCATCTCACTTCAGTTAGACTCAGCGCTGATGTGTTTATCTTACTTCAAGGTCACGCCTTACTATTGCCGCCTATGACGCGCATCAGTAAGTTTTCAATTGATTTGTTTCATTACAAAACTGACCGCACGCAGCTTTCTTCCTACCACCATCTTCGCCCGCGTCTCTCTGACTTGCCGCCCCATTCCCTCAACGCGTCAAGCGCATTTGCTCACTGTTGACGCCGGACGCGTCGACTTCGACAACCCGTGGGCTTCGACCACCTACGTCGCGCAGGACGCGGCGACCGAGTTCGTCGAGGTCGTGCAAAGCACTGGCGACGGGCAAGCGACGAGCATGGGGGGCTCGTTTTGTTGTCATGCCAACCACCGCCGTCGCGGGTCATCTCGGAGGACGTGTCAGCGCGTCGGTCGGCGGGATCGACGGTGACCTCTTCGACGGCGACCGCCTTTCGCCGACACGTCCCGACGCGACGAGGATCGTCGCCGAGCTCTCTCGGACTGCTCGGGGCGACGCGCATGGGCTGTCGACGTTGGTGGCTGACGTTTGTGACGACGCCTGCGACGTCCTTCAGAAGCGCGGCGCTCTGGTCATCGGGTACGTGTCTGCCTCGTCGCACATGGAGCCTTGTTGACAGTCTCCCAGGGAATACCGCGGCACGCGCCACCACCAACAACGAACATCCCCTCACGTCCATCTCGCCGCATCCACCTGGACCCACAACTGCACGAGGACCACCGTCTATTTGTGAGTACTTGTATATGTGTATTGTCTCATACTAACGCAGTTGTCTTTGTTGTTGTAGCAGGCCCACGCGCCGCGACACGTCGCCAATCAGCACAACGAATCACCCCTCACGTTTGCCACGTCGCTCATACTCGGACCCACAACATTGCGGCGAAGTCCGCAACCACGGACGCTTCGCATGTGAGGTCAATCGCTGCCTGACGCGCCCGTCACTGACATGCTCGCCGTAGTGAGCCACGCCCCTTCGCGAGCTCTCGCAAGTTCAACATTGAATCACGTGACCACGCCGTGACTGACTCGAGACCGCGCGCCGCCGGTGGCGCGCGTTCGCCGCGGACGAGCTCAACGGCAATGCCGTCGTCATGAACGTTGAAGCGGTGAGTGCCGCTCGTGGAACGTGGCGCATATCCTGACTTTTTCGCAGCGGGCACACACGCACCCACAAGGGCTCGCCAGGCCTCCGCGACCGACCTCGTCGTCCGTCGTCGTCATGGCGACGCTCTGCAGGCGTCCTCGTCGCGCTCCAATAGCCCCATATGCCGGTCTAAGCGGAGGGGGTTTTTGGTGAGTTTCTGACCGTCAAAATTATGCAGAATGAAGTCATTTTGCAGAATATTCGCGCGGGAATTCTCGTGGGCAGCCGCGCCTGCTTTGAGGGGCGGGACTATGGGTCTACGGCGCGGCGGGCGGCGCGCAGCGCCGCCGCACAACCCTTGTGAGTGATTATTGTATATCATTTCCTTTCTCAACTAACGCGGCTCGCAGGCGTCGTCCACGATCCGGGTTCATACCTACTCCGTCACGAGTACGCGGCACGGCCGGTGCGCCGGCCGTTGACCGCGTCTCAGGTCGCAAGTCCAAGGTGCCCTCGCGAGGGGTCTACTCAGTAAGGCGCTTGCGCCCGCATATTGACTTTTGAGTATGTGACGCTAATGTGATGCGCGCAGGTACTGATACTGCGCCGAGACCTGTCTGCTCACCTGGTGAGCAGGGCCGAGAGAGCGGCGGATGAGCCCGACGCGGCGCCGCCGAGGACTTGCCATTTTCTCGTGAGTTGCATTACATTATCCTACGTACGGTCCCAGGACCCCCTTTACTCGTACTCTGGTACGATTGAGTACAATACTCTCGCCTTGTTCCCAGGTTACTTATATCGCACCCGCGCGACGAGGTCTGTAGCTCGCTCGTTCAAACCTACTCACCTACTTACATATGGCTTCGGACACGGGTGACCGGGGTCGTCGTCGCCCGTGCTCGCTGCTCGTGCTTGCCACCTTGGTCAAAGACTGATTTCCGTCTACAGATTTCTTGCGCCACATACGTAGAGTTTGACCCGCTCGTGGGTTCCTTACGCCCACCCTCCGCCACGCCGAACCATGCCTCTGCGCGGCCTCTCGCGCACACATCAAGAAGCTGTTTATTAGTCGGCGCGTCATCCGCAAGCCGACAGTCATCCACTCACGCCTCCGCCTCGACGACGTTCGACATGTCGCCGTGCACGCCAACTTCGCTGCGGCGAGGGAATCCAGTCAGCACGAGTGTGCGAGGGGGGCGGTGTTAACGTATCTCGTAGGGACAGTAGCCATGTACTCTGTAGATAGTCAATATACATGATTTCGCGTCCAACGGTGCCCCTTTGAACTTGCGAATACAACGACGGCTTCACAAGACGAGCGAGAGGAATGTAAGTACGAGTTCAAGTCGACACGCGGGTTAGGTTCGACGAGTCATTGCGAGCGTACTTGCGATGCGCACCTCTTCGTTCACCCCGCGTCTTCTTCGACGTCGTCGTCCTTACTAGAACAGTGTACGGCACCTATTCTCCCATATAATCCTTCAGTATCGTAGCTTATCGTTCACATCAGTCCCCCCTCCCCCTTCCTCGCGTCCTACCTCCACCCTGTCTGCCGTCGACGTTTCTTTACTTTCACGTATACTGTACGCTTCTGTACGACGCTCGTAAATACAACATCTGGCTCAGGTGACATGCGAGTTGACGTTGGAGCACAGTGAGAGTGTAACTTGGAGTCGCGAGACCTCGTTCTTCCCTCCACCCTCGCGCGCTTGTCTCGGGCGCTGTCCTGTCTCTTCGTCAACTCGATTGGGCTTGCTAGCACGGTTTACGGCACCTATTCCCCCATATAATCCTTGCTCATCTTAACTCGCTACTCACCGACATCGTTCATTTACTCATCGTGTTCACACCATGTCACTCCCCCTCCCCTTCCCTCCCCTGCTTCTTCCGTCCTTCCTCCCTTGCTTCCTCGCTCCTTGCTTGCTAGTCTCAAGAATCCTTTACACTTCCTGATCCTGTCCGACCTCGATAAGTGAGTGAGCACAAATTGCGCGGCATGAGTAAGACTACAAGTTCCGTCACTCCTTTCGCGCCTCTCCCCCTCGAGTCTTCCCCCCACGGCTCCCCTCGCCCTCGTCCTCCCTCTCGTTCACACTCCCCCACCTTTCCCTTCATTCTCGTCTACTCTAGACTCGTCGACTCCTTACCTCCCAAGTTGCTGCTCCCTCCTTCCCCCTCGCTCTCTCCTTCCTTCTCGCTCCTCCCTCTCCCTCCCCTCCCCCCCTCTCCCCCTCCCTCTCGTCATCCCTCCCCCCACCTTTCCCTTTATTCTCGTCTTCATGCCGCGCTCCTACGCACTCCTCAACGCCTATCTCCCCCTCCCATCACTCCGTCCTTCCCCCCTCGCTCCCCCCCCCTCCCCCTCGCTCCCCTCCCTCCCCTCTCGTCGCTCCCCCCTACCTTGACCTTCGTTTTCGTCGACTCCTTCCCTCCCCTCCCTCGCTCCTCCTTCACCCTCGCTCCCTCCCTCGCCCTCCCTCATTCTCGCTCCTCCCCTCCCCCTGCCTCGCCCTCCTTCTCGTTTTTCCTCCCCCCCCCACCATTCCCTTGCTCTCGTCTAAACTCGTCGACTTCAATTACCTCTATTCCTTGCTCACTCCTTCACCCTTGCTCCCTCCCTTCTTCTCCCTCCTTCACGCCCCCCTCTCCCTCGTTCTCGTTTTTCCTCCCCCAACGTTCCCCTTCGTTTTCGTCTTCATTCCTCGCTCCTGCTAACTCGTCGACTTTTCCCCTCCTCCTCCCCTTCCTCCCCTCTCATCCCCCCTCCCTCCCCCTCCCTCTCGTTCGTCCTCCCCCCACCTTCCCCTTTGTTCTTGTCTTCATTCTGCATAACTGCGTACTTGTCGACTCCTTGCTCCCCCTCCCTTCGCTCCCCCTTGCTCCCTCCTCCCCTCTCGTCCCCCCTCCCCCTCCTCTCCCTTTGCCGTCGCTCCTTGCCCCCCTCCTCTCCCTCGTCCTTATGTGTGCTCACGCTCACTCATGGTTACGTTCCTCCCCCCTCCCCCCTCCCCCCTCGCCTCCTCTCTCACCTCCCCCTCTCGCCTCCCCCTCTCGCCTCCCCTCTCCTCCCCCTCGCCTCGCCTCCCCCTCCCTCTCACACCGTCGATAACTCGCAGCATCATTAGTATTCAATCAGTCCAGGTATCAATAAATACTAGTCTACATCAGCCTCGTAAGATATTTATGTGTCAGTAAATGCAAGACGGTAAGTAACGGGGAGGGGGGAGGGAGGGAGGGGCTAGGAGAAGGCGAGGGGCTAGGAGAAGGCGAGGGGCGAGGAGAAGGCGAGGGGCGAGGAGAGGGAGGGGCGAGGAGGGGAGGGACGGGGCCAGCCCGAGTCGAGTATCAACCAAGGTAATCCATCGTACTCCGGTCGCTCGCGCTCAGTCGCGCGTACTCCAGGCAGAGGCGGTAGACGTATACTGCAAGCGCTGTTAGCTAACCGCAATCAAAACCCCCTCGCTGCACTCACCCTCCATGTCGACCTTGCGGCCGATCGTGTTCTTCCACCGCTTGCCGTCCTGCGCGATTCGGTGCAGCCGCTCGTCGCCTGTTGGTCGCCGTTCACGCGTCTGTATCGTCGTCAGGGCGCCCTCCTCCTCCTCCTCGGTGTTCGTCTCGTTCAGTGCGGTCAGCGCGACTTGCGGTGCACCCGAAAAGTACGCGTGGATATTGTAGATCTCCGAGTAGTTGAGCGACATGGGGATGAAGTGCACCCAGGGCTCGATCCACTCGGAGAAGAACTCGCGGTACAGAGTCGCCTTCACCGGCACCGAGTCGCTCGCCAGGAAGGACATGAAGCGCCCGGAGTAGCTCATGCCGTCGAGGTCGACGAGGTACTTGTACGACCAGTGCGCGCCCAGCGGGACGGGGTCCGCGAAGCGGTGCGTCGCCTGCAGCGCCTCGAGCCCGCCGGGGTACTCGCCCGGGTTCGTCGCCTTCGTGAAGGCCGCGTCCATCAACTCCGCGTTCAGCTGGCTCACGGGCACGGATGCGGTCGTGTAGTTCGTCGAGTCGGGCGGGTGCGCGAATGTGACGGGCCGCGGGGCGTCGGACTGGTCCGAGGTCATGCGCAGGAAGCGGTGGCGCTGGTACTGGGCGGAAAAGCCGGCAGGGTTGCCGCCACCGCCGGTCGTCGCGCCGCGCCAGAAGATCTTGTCGCTCTTCTCGTCCCACGGCTTCTCCATGTCGTCCACGAGCTTCTGCTCGAGGTGCTCCTGGTCCCACGCGTACGTGTACTCCTTCGTGCCGCCGTAGTAGTAATGGCTGGGGATCTTGATGTCGTAAAAGCCCTTGGTGTTCGCGGGGGAGAAGATGGGGTAGAGCATGGGAATGACACGCCAGTCGGAGAAGAAGTGGCCCTGGCTGTAGTGGTCCTGCGGCTGCTGGCAGTAGTCGATTTTTGACGGCGTCTCGCTGACGAACGTCAGATCGAGCTCAACTGCGGTCTTGCTGGTATTGAGGTAGTCGACGGGGGGCGGGGAGAAGATGTTGCGTGTGCCGGAGTAGATTTGGCGGGCGGGGTCTGTGGGCTTGCAGGTCCGCCGCCATGAGTTCCATACGCTGCCGTCACCTGTCCAGCTCGGGATGAAGGGACCACCGAGAACAGATTCGATGCCAGCTACATGGTCATGAGTGAATGAAGGGGCAGGCGTGATGGTGCACGCACCAGAGTAGTCGTACGTGGTCATGTTGGGGTACGCTCGGTGCTCCCAGGGGATGATGATGCGGCCCTCAGCCTTCGCGTTGATAGGGAAAACGAGATCGGGCAGCTGCGAGCGGGGTCAGTCATCGTCCCCCCAGACGAATATGCAACGTACTTCATGCGCGAACTTTTCCAACATGACGCGGAAGCCGTGCGCGCGGGCACCCTCCTCCGTGTCTTCAAAACCCTGCTTGCGGATATTTGCCCATTTGCCATCGCGAATAGACACCAAGTCAATGGAGGGGAGCTCAATGGCCTGCTTGCATGTCAGTTTCTGCGCACGATCGCCCCGCTATACGCGCACCTGCAGCGCTCGCCGGGCGAGCTCCTCGCCCGAGATCTCCCAGAACGGCTCGAGGTCGTCGACCAGCCCGTCGAACTCGTCGACCATCACGAAGTCGTTGTCCTTTGCGAATGCCCACCACTTGTCGAAACCCTTCGGGGGATTGCGACCGTAGCGCCGGCGATACTCCGCCGCTGCGGCCTCTAGCGTCCGGCTCTGCCGCGCGACTTTGCGCTCAAAGCGCTCTTGCGCGTCCGCAATAAGCTGGGGGATGGGATGTGGGTCGACCTCTACGATCTCCTCGGGCACGGTCGAAAGGGATATGAGCGTTCGGCTGGTATAGATGCGCACGAAAATGAAGACGGCGGAGAAGATGATGATGTAGCTGAGGTTCTGCGAGACGAAGCGCCTCGTCCGCGCTGCGTTGTATTCCACGAACGAAGTCCCCGCGGCGCCCTTCTCGAGGTCGGCGCGGGACTTCATGTTGTCGTCGTTCCCGCCGCCGCCGAAACGAATTTTGAGCCCGGAAAAGCCAAGGGCCATGATGAAGAAGCTCGCTGGCGTAAAGTCTGAGGTAAGACGTAAGGAGCGTAGAATTTGCAGATGGGGGGAGGAGGAGAAGATGATATTTGAGCTGGCGGTCCCGGGCCATTGTCCCGCATCAGCTCCGCCGAATTTCAATTCATTTTGTTCTCACCAGAAATGGAAAGAAAGCCGAATTTGCGACGCTGGCGCCCGCAGGCTCATGAACGTTCAACATTCGACATTCAAGAAAGAGGAAATGCTTGGCAAAGTGAGAGTGCAGGAAGAGAACAAAAATGTGGTTTGTTTGTTCGATGTTGTTCTGTTTGTTCAAATTTGGTTCCGATTGTAAGAGCTGAAACAACGCGTCCTGGACCATTGACCTCCATTGACGCGCCTGACAGCGGAGGTAATTCATAAGGCGGAGAACAACATAGCAACACCCTTCGCCATGTCTAGGAAATACTGCCAGGGATGTCTTACCGCGGTAGAAACGAATCCATGGCCGAGATGCCGAGTGTTTACTCAGATTATGCATAAGCGCCTGCGCTCGGCCCCAAAGAACACCGGCGACATGTTGAGGAAGCTTCCATGTCAGCACGGCGACTGTGGCATATTCCCCTCAGCCTTGAATCTCTTCCCAGCCTTACTTATGATGGCTTCTCAGCCTTAGAACGTCTTCCCAGCTTTATGATGTCTTCCCGGCCTTAAGTCGTCTTCCTCATCTGTACACACCTGCGGCATCGGAGACAGCGGGGCCCATCCAGGTTGGGGAGGCGAGTCATCGCATGTGGGCATTTATACAGACCTTGCTGTAAAGAGATCAGAATACAATGCTCTAGAGATGCTCCGAATCATCGATGGCTTCGTCATCCGAGTCGTGAATACTGAAATCCTCTGGCTTGACCCCCGTCACCACCTCCACGACCCTATTCCACTCTCGCATCCTCCGGTCGAGATCTCCGTGCTCGCGGTAGAAGATATAATCTAGGTCGCGCAATTTCGGGAAGGTGGTCTTCAGAAATTGCGCGACAGCCTCCGTGTCTGTGATGGGCGCGTCGCCAACGTCCAGGTGCGCTAGGCTGCTGTACGGCGGTGGCGCGCGATTGGGGCCCGCCGGCTGGATGTCTGGAATAGACCTCGCATCGAGCGGTAATTCGAGCCTTGCGAGGTACGGACAGCCGCTGGCCAAAGCCAGAAGTCCGCGCAGCGTACACTTCGGATCGCCCTCCGGACACCCATAACCGAAGGCGAAAACTTCCAGGCGCGGCCACCAGTCGGCCATCTGCTCGCAGTCTGCGTCGACCAACACGGTGTCGTGCTTGATCGAGATAGTAATCTCGCGCAGGTTAGGGAATGCAGAGAGTGGGCGGAGATCTCCCAGCGTGAGGGAGAATGTAATATACGAGGGGCCCTGGATGCGAAGACCGCGGAGGGAGTGGAAGGGCTCAAGTTGAGAGCATATAAGGCCCAACGTATCGAGCAACGCGTGTTTCGGCGGACCAAATCGCCGTTCGTCTTCGAAAGGCGTGTCGTACCGGTTGTCAATGATGCGTATATCTTCCAACGGCGTGGGCGTTCGCGAAATGAGAAGACGGGAGGCGTCTCTGATCGAAAGACCCGTGATCTCCAGGCATCGAAGAGAAGGAAAGGCTGGAAATGAATATGCTGCGGTAAGGTCGTCCTCGAACTTGTGCACATCATCGAGGTCATACCGCAGCTTGAGCGACCGCAGTGTGGGATTTTCGGATAACGTGCGCAACATGGATATAGTCGCCTGTGCGTAGAACTTGAGGTCGAGGTGTTGGAGCTCCGGACACCGCTCGAGCGCTTTCACGACGCGGATGTCATAGCGCTTGCTGGCATCGCGTTTCCGGTCGAAAGCGAAGTAATAATATGTCCGAACGAGGTGGGAGTTCTCGTGCGCGTATTGTCCTGGAGCAACATGCAGCTTGAGAGACTTGAGACGTTGGAATCTTGGTATGAAAGACTCCACGTCTGGGATGAACTTCTCGAGCGCCGCACAGTCCAGCGTGATGATGTACTGGTGCGGGATGAGGTGGTGTAGCAGCTTTGCGTAGAGCGCAGACTGAGTCGAGGGGGGTATGAGCGTGACTGAGCGGACTCCTGAGAACAGAGGGATTCGAGGAGGTGGGCAAGCGACCATGGCTTCGAGTGTGGCGTCAGTGCAGTTGGATAACACCTGGTGCATCCGATAGGTTTTCACATGACGTGCGCGCCTCATAACTTCGGACCAGTCCTCCGGTCGAAGCGGACGTCTAATGTTCTGTACAGAATCAGTCAAGGTCAGCCTCATAGGACGAGAGAACCTCACAAAGTTCTCGAACCATGTGGAGACTCTGCCCTGTCCGTACTCGTGTGAGGCCTACGATTTGTGAGTTGTGACATCGGCAAGGAGGAGATAGAGCGACATACGGTATCCTCCTCCCACGCATCTTCAGGCAAGAACCTTAGCAGAGGCGGGAGCGTCTCTATCGATTCCCAAACCGCTTGATCCGCCTCCGGATACCACGTCTTGCACACGAGTTTGAGGGGACGCACTTCGGTAATCCATAGATATCTGAAGACCTCGAGCCGGAGTTCTGGCACGTCAAGCATCGTGCGGTGAGAGATGAGTGCGAGATGTGCAGTCGAGAACAGGAAACCAAAAGTCCGCGCCGACCGTGAACAAATCTGAAGTCACGCCTGTGACAAATTGACAATGCCGTATGGCCTTCCCATTCGGGAAGGCTTTGTTCGCGGCTACTGCTTGTTCTCCATTCACGCGGGAAGTTCGTCAACGTATGCGGCTCTCGGCTTTGTCAAAGGATCACGAAATAATCCTCTCGCTCTTGGATGCCCTGTCTGCAAATTCCTGCCGTAATCGACAAAGATACCGCGATGCGGAGAGACGGGACATGCATGCGCGTTGACGATCGATAATATCACTTGCAATGATATGGTTAAAGTTTCGCCGAGAAGTACATAGAACAAATGACGTAAAAGTAGTCAAAGGGACCCGACCTTGGAGTTATCGGTCCTGCGTCCATCGTGGAGAACAGTCGCTCGACAAATCTTGAATCCTCGTATAGCGGCTCATGCCAAGGCGAGTCGAACTGGACAAAGCTGAAGGTAATTTTGGCTGCAAAGTGAAGGAAAGCGAGGTGCCTACCACGAAAATTGCCCTTCTGTCCGTCAAAGCCATAGAGGGTCATCTGCTGCTACTCCGGTCACCGATTCTACAACACGCTTCCACGCTGCCTGCCTCCTGTCGATATCATCGTGGTCTCCATACCAAGTGTACTTCAATGTGCGCAGCCTTGGAAAAGTTGTCTTCAAGAACTGCGCGACTCCCTCCGTGTCCACGATCGGCGCGTCGCCGATGTAGAGCAGCTTCAAGTTTTGATACGGCGGATGCGCGTCGCCGGGTGCTGGTTCGACATCTGGTATGACGCTGGCGTCCAGCGGCAGATGGAGGTCAGTGAGGTAGGGGCAACGCGCTACGATGTAGAGGAGCCCTCGCAGGCTGCACTTGGCGTCACCTTCATCGCCGATGTCCTCGTCACCCATCATGAGGACCTCCAGACGCGGCCACCACCCCGCTATAGCCTCGCAGTCCGCATCGACGAGCGACGGCGCGAGCGGCATGGTGAGGTTGATCTCGCGTATCTCGGAGAATACAGACAAGGGGCGGAGATCTCGTAGTGTGAACGGATACGCTTCGGTGGAGTTTCCCTCCAATCTGAGGACGCGGAGGGAGCGATAGCCTTCGAGCTGGGTGCATACCAATTCTAGCATGTCTAGAAGCTCCTCCTTGTCGGCGATGAAGAATTCGTCAGAACGAGACGCGTAGAGGTGCCTCTCGATGACGATCTTCTCCAGAGGTATGCGCGTCGACGACGACGTGAGCAGGCGACGGGCGTCTGCTAGTTTGAGGCCCTTGATGGTGAGTTCCCGAAGAGCAGGGAAGGCAGGGAAAGAATATGATGGAGAGTGTAGTTCAGCTGCGAAATATTGTGCGCCCCTGTCGGCGTCGTACCGTAATACAAGGGACTGCACTGTCGGATTACGGGAGAGGGTGCGAAGCAGAATCAAACTGGCCTGGGCGTCCGTCTTAAGATTGACATCGCGAAGCTTAGGACAGCGCTCGAGTGCTCTGAGGAATTGAACGTCGTAGCGCTGAGCGGGTTTGTGTGATTCGTCGAAAACGAAGGTAGGCCACGGCGGAACGATATGCGTATGGCTGTCCGCGTATTTTCCAGGTTCGAGGTTCAATCGTATTGATCTCAAATTCGAGTAACGAGAGAGAGAAACGCCGGGGTCGGGTATGAGTTCCTCGTCGGCCGTGCAGTCGAGCGTGGTGATATATATGTGTGGAACGAGGAGGTCGAAGAAGGTTTTGTAGAATGAGGCCCTTCCACGATAGTATGAGAAGTGAAGGATCGCCGTCTGTAGACCGGACAGCAGTGGGACGCATGGTGGCGGAGAAGCGACGATCGCTGCGAACACGTCCTCCCCGCATTTGAGCATGCTCGACGCTCGGTACTTCTTGACGAAGCGTGCCCGCTCTACCACAGCAGCCCAGTCGTCAGAGCTGAGGGCTCTTTTTATTCTCTGAAAACGATCAGTTGACTGAACCTCGTCCAGGAGAACAAGCGGCCTCACAATGGCTATGGGAAATGAGCGGCTGCCGGCAAGCATGTCCGAATAAGTATCCTAGAGTCAATCCCATGAGTCAAGTTATAATATGATGTATTCTTCTGAGTAACGTACCATATCCTGCTCCCATGCATCCTCGGGCAAGAGCCTCAGCAAAGGCGGCAGTGTTTCTATCGATTCCCACATCGCTTGATCTGCTTCTGGATACCACGTCTTGCATACGAGCCTGATGGGGCGCACATCACCGATCCACAGATACCTGAATATCTGGAGCCTGAGTTCTGGGATGTCGAGCATCGCGCGAAGGGAGGTGATGTATGCAGTAAACAGCTAGCGTGACGCTCGAGATTGGGGCTCAGCGCGTGACAGTCACGTGAATTTGATTTGATTCCGCGCCGGCATGCCGCACGCTCCTGGCCTTGTCCTCCCATACCAGAATGCCCGACGCCCTGTCTATCCCGGAAATTCAAGGCCTGATATGCGAATCTCTATGGTCTGTGGGCCTGGAAGATTTGCTGAGGCTAAAAGCCGTGTCGAGGAGCTGGGCTACAGCGGTCGAGCCTCTTCTGTGGAAGAATCTTTCGCGACTCAGATATCTACTGAGGCATCTACCTGAGGATGCCTGGGAGGAGCGTCTCGCTATAGTGCGTGACACTTGCTATATGACACAGCATCCGAACTCACCGATGCGTCCGTTGTTCGTGATCTAGTTCTCGCCACGACCCTCTTTTCCCGATGAACATCGCTTTCGGTTAGATTTTGTGAGTCGTATTCTTACTACTGCGTGGAGGTCCATATATAATTGACCGCCCTTTGACCTGTCAGAGAATTAAGCGCGATCTTGTACCCAGCGATTGGATCCCCGTGTATGAAAAGGCGCGTTTCGTCAGGACTTTCCAGCTTCAGATAAAATGCAACGCGGAAGTGTTCAGAGCGATTATTTCCTGCCCGCCTTCTCTTCCACTCTTCCCTGGTTTGCTTGACGTGGACTATAGCGAGGCAGATGCGCTTATCAGCGAGGACTGCGCCGTTTTGCCCGAGCAAATGCTCGTCGCTTTCGGAATGCATAGTACCATCGAAAACTTCTACGAAAATGTGAGCAAAATTTTGCACATCTGCTTGCGGAGACCTGATATCTGGTGGACAGCTTGGCCCATGGCTACTCCGCGCACTCTTGCATGGTCAATCAATCCGTACCATCGACATGCATTGCATGTTCATGGATGGTTTGCACTCGTCCCTTTTCGACAACACTCGAAATATGATGCCGTGGATACTCGACCTCTTTCATCGTCGCCCGTTCTTCGACGTGGTTGACAGTCTTTCCTACGCATGGATCGAGGGGCGCAGCTCGCCCCTGGAGCATGCCCCCGCTCGTCCAGTCAGAACGACAGATGACGAAGACCTTGCCGCATCGCTACCCTCCTATGTTTCTTTAGACATTCTCCGCATTCGCGAGAGGAGGATAACCACGCATCGTTTCAATCTCGAAGACCTGCGCCCGCTCGCGGGCTTTCGCGACCTCACCGAGTGCGTTCTCGAGGTTGGCAATCCAGCGCTCACGGATGACGACTGCGAAGAGATCGCGCGCTGGTGGCCGACCCTGCGCGTCCTCAAGCTCGGCAATCGGAACTTGGATAAAGCTCCGACATGCACGTTACGTGCCGTCGTCGCCTTTGCCGAGCGATGTCCGCACCTCACCTCGCTCGCGGTGCCCATAGACGCGTCGGTTTTTTGCCATACGCCGGCGCTGCGCCACGCGCTTGAGGACCTCTTCGTTGGCGACTCCCCCATCACGGACGTGCACGCGGTCGCTGAATTTCTGCAAACGGTGTTCCCTCGATTGGCGGAGGTGAGGTACGGCTGGACGTTGCGGGGCGAGAAACATGAGGACATTGCCAGGCGGCTCGTCGCGTGGGATGAAGTGCGGGAGCTAGTGACGGGGAAGTTACCTGGTCGTAATAGATATCTTCACGAGGTGGAGAGGGCGTATTGGAGCGACGAAGAATTTTACCAGACCTGATTTTGTTGCTTGATCGGAACAATTGCGGAACTCCACGAATGAGAGGACGGGACTGAATCTGAATTCGTCGGTAGAACAACTTGTGAGAATTAATACGCTAGTTGTGCATATCGAAATCGTTCCCCTACACTGGCGTGAGCATTTCCGTAGGTGCAAAATGGCGCAAAAGACGCACCTCCAAGTCCCGCTTCTTGATCTCGAGGAGCTTCGGCCATGTAGGCAGCTTGAATATTGTCGGCAAGTCATCCCATAAGTCCTTCTTCCACTCTTGATAACAGAAGCGCATCTCCGCGAGACATACTGCGCAAACAGCGTCCATGTCATCGTCATCGTCCAGGATATCATCCAAGAAGTCGAGAGGTGACTGGGAGAAACAGGTGTCTCCATCGCCTAAGCTGAGTTCGAGGCGCGCCATTGCGCATTTGTAGTTATAGCACTGATGGCCTGGCAGCAAGACGACGCGGCGCGGGAACCTCTGCTGCACTATAGACATGGCGCTAAATATTATGGCGAGGTCGTTGTGCGCCAGACGGGCTGGTCTTCCCTCCAATGATTCGGAGGAGGAAATCATAGTCTCGGGGAAGAACATGGCGGCCACGTAGATAGACGGCAGAAGCCACGTAGCGCCTACTTCTTGCGCGAGAGCCATCGCCTTTCTGACCGTATGAGCGAATTGATCGTCCGCATCGAGGTGGCTAACCAGGTCTGTCGGGAAGATTTTGGAGAGATGGCGGAGCGCGCAGCATCGCCAATGTAAGGCCTGATACTTGTGCGCGAGGCGGAGGACACCAAGGATAATGTCCACAGAGGCCTGCATAGGAGGAGGGGGAAGATAGCTTTATCGACAAGTGAGTTGATATGTCGACTTGACGTCGCGAAAGCACGTACTGGGGAAAATACAGCGCTTTCAGAAAATGACGGACATCCGCCGGTTCGTCGCCGCACAGAGTTATCAGAGGAGCACCGTCATATGTAGTCTGCGTTTCGCCTTGAGGAATCGTTTCCAGGTCACGAAAGAAGAGCGAGTGCATGGCGAGGACGCTGTGATGGACGCGAAAGAGACACGCGTCGGCCTGTAGGATAAGGTTGCCGTCATTCAGCCATAGTTCAGCGTCACGTGTGCATTGCTCAGGTGCAACATTGGATGAGTCCATGTCGACAGATGCTGAGAGACTGCAGGTGAATCCGGGATTTTTAAGATGGAGGTTGGAGACAACGGGGTATATATATAGGGGCCGACGGCGGAATCCGGACCGGGAGACTGCCATGCACGATATCTAATCTTATCTCTTCGGCTTACTTCTTGACCTCGACGGTCAGCTTGACCTGTTCCGACACGACAAGAGCACGAACTTTATGTCACCCCCGGTGGCTCGCTCAATTATCGTTGAAGGTTTTATCCCTTCCGAAGTTTGTCTGGAAACTTTACAAGGACGAGCGCCCACGGCAACGCTCATAATCTTCCTTGATGAGATCTACAGCCTCTCGGACCTACAATACTACGAAACGGAAGAGAAGCTGCGTAGAAGATTACGCGGGACCGTCGACCCTCTCAGTACGTTCCAGGTCCAAGCCAACCGCTTACCATGAGTTCTCCTCGACATATTGATGTGCCAATACTCTCATGAGTCATAGGCTATTTTCGCGAGAGTATGTTTGCGCGTCCGCAGATCCCACCTCGAAGTGCGGCATCATGAAGCTCAAGCCGGTGCCTCTGCCTTGTCAACGCTCGCAAACTTATGTGACACACGTGACCACGGAACTCGAAAGTCGGCGATATCGATGACTAGCCACGATTTTCACAGGCCTTCGGTCTTGAACATCATCAGCTCGTCGATCCACATCCAGACCTGGATTCTCCAACAAGGCCTGGCAGCGTGTATCATCTACTGGGATCTATCTAGCTCTTCATTCACAGGAACTTCCCTCGAGGCACAGGTTTTCAGGAAGAACAGAAGTAAGCGCCTTTGTCTCTAGCGCGTATAAATCGGCTGTACGCTCAGCGCCCGACAGCATGTCACTTCCTGCGTCGTCCGACAACGACCTGCCCCACCTCGCCAAGCTCACCGTTACCCTTGTCCGTCTGCAGGATGACCTGGACTCCCTGAAGCCCGTCAGTGTGCTGAACAGCACAAACCATCATACCACGAAGGAGGTGCTCTCCTTACTCAAGAAGCGCCCGCTCAAAATTCTCCTCGACGGCCCGCCTGACGATCCCCTACTCCAATTCGTGCACAAGGCAGCGTGCAAAGGCATTGTTTCGGCGTTCTTTTCATTCGGCATCATCGCCGAGCTTGTCTTGAAAGGACTGACGAAACTCTGGGTCTTCGATGCGCCAGAGATCGTTTGGGCGAGCGTCTTCCGCTGGATAGAGTACCTTCTTCTCGTGAATCACAATCTCTCCCTTGATGCCTTTCCGCCGCACCTCCAGCCGACCATGCTGAATGCCGTCGACGCGATGGCGAGCGTGCTTGAGCAGTTCGCGTGCCTTCCTGCAGACACGTCGCGATCGATCATCTTGTCCGGCGGATACGATGCGGTTCGCGACATCGTGACCATCTGGCTCCACTGGCCGCGCCTACTCGGCTCGCTCCAGGTGCGAAATAATGTGGCGCGCATGTTGCGCTGCACCGCCCTTCTGCAGGCTCTGTGGCGCGTGCTGAATGATCACGAGGACACGCAGGCAGTGCTGGTCGCGGAACTGCTGCGCGCCTCGCGCGGCGACGGACAACGGCTTTTCCGAACCCTCGCTTCACATATCAACCTCATCGTGGCACGCGAGGACGAGATCACAGGTTGGTTGAATCTGGAGAGGCTGGTCTGGACCGTGGCAGCACTTAGTACGAGCTTCCCCGAACTGCGTGAGCGAGGGTTCCCTCGCAAGGTGGTCCGAGCCGCGATGTCCGCGATGCATCTGGCGCTCTCACAATTTCAGGAGGCCTCCAACTCGGCGCAGGAACTCGTCGCGCAGATGTCTCGTTACGACCGGGAGGCGCTCCTCATCGCTCTGCAGCACGGTCTCTTTCCTATGCTGGTCAAGCATCATCGGATTCACCCGAACAGCGATACCAACCTGATACACTCCCTCATCTGCTGCGCTCTCGTCCTACCTGCCGCTGTTCGGCGGTTGTACAGAAGTCTGAAGGATGTCGACCAGGATACCATGTACCATCGCGACGATCAGGCCCTTTGCCACGTCGCACAGCAGCGGCATGCGCTTCTGCAGCGGGCCGACGACGATTGGAAGATGATCGCTACATGTTCTAACGCCATCGTACGTGTGAAGCGCCCATCCGTCTCTAGCTAACTCTTGCGCCAGTGCACGACCTCCGCTAGTACGGCACTTCACGCGTGCGTTTGTGGCGAAGCACTGTATTGCTCGCGCGTCTGCCAGAGGATGCACTGGAAGGTCGGTCAGCATCGTACTGAATGTTTGCTATCACCTCAAGTCAATGACGGTCAAGGTGACTTCACCCTTCTCCGTTCTTCTCTCTGTCCTAATGCTAACCAACCACTCGCCAGCTGCTCCTCTCCGCGCACGCGACCTGCACTTTCTGGTGGTCATTGCACGCGCGTGGCTGGAGGAAAACTTTGTACAGCTCTCTCAGGAGTATGCGGGATCCTTTCTGGTGAAGTTGGATTTATCTTCTGTGGTGCTCAACCACGAGGTATGTGCCATGCCGTCCACGTCAACGGAGAGCACGCGCGTGGTCACTGTACAGGTGATGTATCAGGAGAACGGTTCAGCGCGCAGTCGCAGAATCATGTTTGACCCACACTGGAAGCGTCGGCAAGTACGCTTCAGGCTCCTCACGGACGCGCATTTTGACCCTACGGCTGGCGCTTCCTCGTCGTTGTAGAAGCTCTGCGCTCCTCGTTGTATTTACGACGTGGGACAATATGATACGGGTGACTTGCAATTACGCGGGACAAACCGCGGCAACGCACCGCAGCTCTACAACGACGGACCAGTGGCGGCAGATATGTTCTCCGTCCTCGCCCTCCTCTTGCGTGGCTTGATCCATGCATATGTCTCATTCCCATTGATTTATTGACGAAAAAAAGCGGAAAAGATATAGGGTATATATGTAGCTGCGTCAGTCTACGTTGATCGAGTACCATCGGTAGCGCCCACGGTCGACTGCCTCTTAGGCTTCGGGAAACACCTTTCGCAGCAAGAAACCGCGCATAGTGGAGGTCAGCCTACCTTCAGCGGCACCTTCTTGAGAGGCTGGAGCCCCATCTGGCTTTCCGCCACGCCGAACGAGGCGCGTACGGAGAAAACCAGCGGTCTTCTTCAAGGGGCGTGCTTTGGGCGACGTCATAACACGGAACAAACGTGAAAATGACAAGGGAGAGGCGTACCAGATGTCTTCTTGACTCTCGCCACAAATGCACGCCCACGCGACGAACCGGACAAGGCCTGTCCGTGCGCCGCCAGAGACGCCATGTACGCTGCATCCTGCCGCTTGACCTCCTCCAAGCGCTGCTTCTGGCGTTCGATGTAGTCGCTTTTGATCCTTGGCGGTATATCAGTATCTTTGAGGCTCAAAAGAAGTGATTCGTGAGGAGATTAGGGCTTACCTTTCGAGCTCCTTCAGCTCCTCAAAGAAGCCCGTCGGATCGGGCGGCGCCTCAAATTGCTTGATGTCGTAGGACTCGACATGTAGCCAGGGAAGGTCGTCCTCAGCCGCATTCAAGCCAAGAAGGATACCGGCAATAACATCCTTGAAATTGGACGAGGATGAGGATGAGTCGCCATCGACGCGAGCGTCAGTATTCCTTCCTGCGTTGACGGGAAGATCACGACGACGTGCGGCGTCGGCGTTACCATTGTGAGACTCCTCAGCGCCTTCGCCGAGGCCGCCATCTGCCGCGTCGACGGCCCTAGGAGTTTGGTTGCGGATGGCGGCGAATGGTGGGTCCAGGGAAGATGTGACAGTCGTGTCGTCCTTTGGAGTTGACCCAGTCGCAGCCAGTCCGACCGCAGCCTGCTCTGACGCGGCGCGCGCTGCTTCTCGGGTGACCATCCACCATGGCTTGCCGTCCGTGCGACGCCGCCTGTTGGCGACTCGAATCATCGACAATGTACCGGCCGTCACGATGTGAGGAGGCGGCGAATCGGTCTTCTCCGCCTTGGAGCGCTCGAGAAGATCTGCGTACGCTTGATCGCATTGGAGATACGAGTCGATGACAGGGCCCTCCGACGGCGAGAAACACGACTGTGGATCAATGGCTGAATCCAATGTCTTGCACTTGGCTTCCAGACGGTGGATACGAGTATGGTAGCAGTCATTCCAGGGCAGCGGAGGCAAAGTCTCAACGAGACGCCGGCTCTCGGGGTGCAGTGTGTTGGGTAGGATGGGAACCGTCATGTATGGTTCAAAACATGAATCTGGATCCTGAATAGGAAGCCCTTGTACGACAAAGTCCCAAATAAATGTGCGCTGGGGCGTAAAAGCACCAAGCGGGTGGACCTCCTGGAGGACCCTCCTTCAGTGAATGAACGGTGGATGAACAAACGACGCACCCAAGTTGCTGCGGCCACATATCTTGAACACTGCATCGCGCTGCCCTGCTCGCGGACAATATCGTCTTCGATCCTCTCCAGGCTCAGAACAGGGTCCAAAGAGACCACGACGTACGCGCCCATGTATGGGAGGAGGCTCATGATTTTCTGCAGGTGGAAAAGAACGATACAGAGGCGAAAAGAGCGCGCGTTTCACGCTTGGGAAGATATTGAGGCAAGATGATGTCTAAGCATCCTTGTCGACGTGGCATCACGACGAGCTCGCCGGCGTCGGCACGGTGCCGGTAAAGTGCCACAATTTGTGAACTGAATGAATCGAAGTCAAGCACCGAGTGACGGTGCGCCATGTCACGTCACTGTCACCGCTTTCGGCGGCTGGAAGGTTTGCTTACACCAGGCTCACACCGGGCTTGCACCCCATGTTCGGTCTTCACGCGACAAAACTTGAGACTGCTAAACTGCTGCTCGATATATGGATAGCCGGCAGGCTTGTGTCTACTGATGTCGACCCCGGAAGTTGCGAGCTTGCGGCTGTGGAAGGTATCTCGTAATTCTCACAGGGAGACCGACTTCGGAAGCAATAGCCGCAGTGGTTATTGTGCTATTGCGAGGTCGCTCGCTGAGAGGCGGACCAATTGACGCTCGAAAAGGAGTACCTTGTTGCCGGAAGTAGGGATAGAGCGAATACAATTCTATACGATTACGTTGCGGGGTCCTCACCGCGAACATCTTTCGCTATTGTGAGTCCTTCTACATATATAACGAGCCCTTATCATGTGCAATTCAGTTACCTTTCCTTCCTCCCGCAGCTCGCGTCATGTCGAACGCCGTCGCCTACGACCCCGCCACAATTCCCCGCTGTGACTGCACCTTTCGGCCTTGCGCAGAAGATGGTCGCGACGTTTCCTCTATACCACGTCCCGGGGACGTTCTCGGGACACGTGAGCCACTCTTGACCGCGCTCAAGCCATTCGTCGAGGACCTCTGGCGCCAGCGGAAGGGACTGCCCATTGCGGCTGAGGAAAAATCACTTATCCTGTCCCTCATTCGCAGCGTGTGTTCTGGTTTCACGAAGGCCAAGCTTGTCGAATCAGCCAGCGTATACTCATCGCATTCTACCCACTGGAACAAGGAGCGTCCATGCGTCTTGGTGCGAGCAGACGGTCCAAAAGCCATGTATATTTGTCTCATGGGCACATTCGAGGGAACTTGGCATCTTCCTCCCGTCTTGCGGGACCTCAAGTCTGTGCTCATTCCTGTTATAACCCCGAGTGTTGTCGTCGAGGAAGGGCAGCCTCACATTCACACTGATCCCCCGTGGCGCAGAGAGCCTCAATGGCTGCTTGCCATGTCTGTCCGCGTCGACGAGACAGCGATTTTCCCTTTCATCCGCCACCGCCTACCTATCCCAAAGCACCGCTGTCCTTTTGTCAACGCGGTCGATACCGACAATCTACATGATCTTTGCGCCGACAACCTGGATCGGCTAGGAATGATGCAGCAGTGGCCCGAGGTTCGAGATAAGTTCGCCCGGGATCTCCTCGCACAGACAAAGATCGTGAGTTCTCACTTATGCAGCGCTCTCGATCTCATGCTGAGGACTGCGCGCGACGCTCAGAGTGATCTCTTCAAATACGATGTCGATTTGAACCTTGGCCGCTGGCGGCATCAGCAAATTAGGGAAATCCGTATAATGCATTGTACTGGCTTGCAACTCATCACAAGCTGTCGCAAGGGCCCACAAGTTCCCACGGCCTTGGCACGCCCATACGACCGAGTACAAGGCCGCGTCAAATTAGCAATCGTCGTCACGCTCGGCAATCTCGCCGCAAGCTTGCCGCAACTTTGGCAATTGAGCACGGAGCTCGTCGCCATATCCGCAAACTGACGACGAGCCGTCGGCCAGCTCGCGCCTCCCATGGTATTCAGACCTTCCCATTGCGCCGCTAATAGCTTGGTGATGGAAAATAAAGATATATTGCAGTTTTCTAATACAGCTAGGGATACAACGTGGACGGTAACAGATATGCTATGCGTAGTATAGCGACACGGGGTGGGGATTGTATATGGACAGCCTCGGAACAGTCTACAGTCACCGAAATTCTAGAGGAGTTGTGTATACCTGGGAGATTGGTCAGTCAGGGCATTCGCAGCTAATGGTGAGTCGGCGTACCTAGCTCGCCCAACTACTGAACTCAGCGATGTAGAGAGGCGCGGGAAGACAACAAGCTGACGAAGAGTGTGTCAATAAGTGCTGAATACTCTGCTGTAGGTGCGACGTACCCCGAGTCATCATAGAGAGGGCAACGCACAGGAAGGGTCACCGTACAAACGGCCACTCTGCCATATGTTATCAAGGACACTCGTCGCACTGAGCATGCTGGACTCACCTTTGTCCGTCATCAACGTGCGCAGTCTACAGCCGGCGTTGACCTCGGAATGGTAAAATACGAAGGACGATACGAGGGCGCGAGTCACTGGTGGGAAGAGGCAAGAACGGCAACGTGACGTTACAGCCCAGCTCCGGGCTTTTACGCTTCTGATCGGTTACCATGGCCATTGATCGGCATTTCCCCCCGTTTCTCACTGCTCAGCCGCCGGGCCCCGGCGCCGCCGGACGACGAAGAATTCACGCCAAGTCACCAGTCGACATCGAGCAGAAGTCCAGCGCTGCATCCTGGCTGCATCTGTGCTACGTGCAAGTTTCCAGACCCAATGTCTGCACCGTGCAACATGGCACGACATGATCATTATGATTATTTATTCATTTCAGAAGCACGTTGCCAGTGGAGTCTGGATCTGAGTTCGCGAGCGATGTCAGGAGAAAGAGACTGAGGTGTACTTATTGCGAGCAGCAAGCAATTTGCAGATCCGTGACAAGCTGAGATCATCCTCACGGTGACATGCAAGACATTCACTTGCTTGTATTGAAGTCACATACCTGACACACGGTCAGATCCACCTCACGCTGCAGTGCAAGCTCGAGACAAGGTCATGCAACTTGGCAAGTGGTCGCAAGGCGCACATGGACCTCACGATGGCTCGTTACCGCGTGGCAACCGACGCACGCGCGCCATCACTGTGTAACCCCGACAAGCACAGATACGGATTCCCCGGATTTGCTGATGACTGGTCCAATAGCTCACAGGTGAGGTTAGCTCATGATCCATAGGCCTCTGGGGGCTGACAAGCCGCTAGGTCATGAGTATGCCTGCGCCTGCTCGAACCTCACGTCCGTCCCACCGTGCACCTATGCCCTGGAAGTCGAGAAAGAAAGTCCCTGCGTCGGTGAGACCTGCTCCTGTCCTGGAAAATAGCGCTTCTTTTGATAAGCAATCCAGGTCTCATTTACCCCGTCGCGCTCTGTGAGTATCGTCTCGCTCTCATTGTCGCAACATTGACTGATGCCTGGCTTAGCAAAGGGCCCAGGCGAATATGGCCCTCAGTACGAATGGTAGTGCTCCACCCATTCACAAGACCAACCCGTTTAGGGCGAGAACCAAGGAACTTGTGCAGGCTGCAGCGTCAGCCGCCTTTTCGCATAGGATTGGTGCGAAAATGGGCCAGAACTGGGGTGAGAAGCTCAAAGGCGCTATGCCCTGATCCTGGCGGCGCCCCATGCGCGCGTGTTGTGCCGCGTCGATCTTGTTATTTCATGCGCTCTATTGTCTTCATTGCCACAGGCGCGTCCATGTTCGCCTCGTGCATCGTTTCTGAACTGTATCCATAGTCCTCCGTCCACTGTATCTCAGTTCTATGAACTTTCGAGCGGGCGCGCTCCTTTAGCTCTCGGACGCCGCAGGACGTGCTTTAATAAACAATTTATTCAATACATACATATCGAGTATGCAAACAAATATTCATCGTGACACAATGATATTTATACCCCAAGCACAGCAATTGGCGAGCAGGGGATACCAGAGGAACATAATTATCTACTGCCCAAGTTAGCGTTGCATACCTGTTATGAAAAACAGCTCAAAAACTACACCAGACGGCCAGCATCCACGCACCGAAGCCTTAAATTGGCAAAGCAGTGCCTTCGGCGACAAGAACGCTCGACGACGGCGCGACCTTGCGCGAGAACAACTTGCGCAGCAAAGGGGTCCGCGTCTTCTGCTTCCCAAACGGGGCGCCGATATCCTCATTCCCGCCAGGCGGCGCTGAGGACGCGTCGGCGACACGCCGCGCAGTGAGCCGCGTACGCAAGAAACCTACAGTCTTCGCGAAAGGGCGCTCTGGGAAATGCAGGATGAGTTTACAGCCTACAACAGCTGCAAAGCACGTACCGGTCGCTTCCTTGACCGTCGCTCTGAACTTTCGAGCGCGCGACGGGCCGAACAAAGCCTGCCCGCGCGCCTCTAAGGACGCCATATACTCAGCATCTTGCCGCCTGACCTCTTCTAGACGCCGGTGCTGCCGCTCGACGTAGTCGCTCTTGATTCTAAACGGGCCGTTAGCATTACGAACGGAAATGACGAGGATAGACTGACCGCTCGAGCTCCTTCAGCTCCGCAAAAAAGCCCGACGGGTCCGGGGGCGCCGCAAACTGCTTGATGTCGTACGACTCGACGTGGAGCCAAGGAGTCTGATCGGCGCTGGCATCGTTCAAGCCAAGAAGGATACCGGCAATCACGTCCTTGAAATCAGACGCGTCTGAATTCGTGTCCTCAGATCCCGCAGTGCGAGCGTCGCTCGACTCGCCGTTGCGTATACCTGGACCTGTGGCCTCGACAGGGTCGTCGATCTTGTTAGGACCGTTGGCGTCGATCGAGCCAGCGTCAAGATCAGTGGACTGCTTGATATCAGCTGAGGATGGTTCAGTCCGCGGGATCATAGAAACTTCGCCGTTCGACATCGGCTCCTGCGCAGAGATGGCGGACGCAGGCGGCCCATTGGATGGGTTGGACGCTGAGAGAGCATTTTTCCGCGCCTGCACGTTGTCTCGCATGACTTGCCACCAAGGCTTTCCGTCCGCGCGACGCTCCATATTTTGCGAGGCGAATGACCATCAGAGTGTTCGCGGACACATTGTGAGGAGGTGGAGGAGGCGTGAACCCCCTAGATATGCAATAAGCAGAGTTAGATCAGGGGAATTCAACACGCCCAAATGTAGACGCCACATATCTCCCGCACCTCATCTTGCGGGCCTCCTCCTTCACGATCTCGTCATCAATGTTCTGTAGGCTGGAGACCGGGTCAAGAGACACAACAACGTATGCACCTATATAGGGGAGGAGAGTCATCTCGACAATCGATCAAGACGATAAACAGTCGGTCAAGGTTGGTTCTGGGCAAGAAGGCGGTGGAAACAAAAGAGCACGCCGGGAACTACTTAGCTCAAAACAAGAGCACTGGCATGGCGTCGCCTGGTATACCGGCGACATGCGAACTCCGTGTACATGGGAAAGTGAACTGCATGGAAGGTCGAAGTCGGGAAGTTGACAAAAGCGGCCGGCATGCCGGCTGGCAACCGGACCGTCCGCGCGCCACATAAGTTTCCGTCCGTTCCAGCAAGAAGCACACACCCGAAATGTCACATGTATGCTATCTTGAACGCCCAAACATCCTCCACCTGCTTCAGATCGTCTTCGTCCGCATACAGCTCGAAGACCCCATCGTCCGTCCATCGCCAGTCAAGCTCTTTCTCCACAGTATCAACCCCGAGGAACGTCGCCCTGTCACCCTCCTTGACCGGCAAAGGAAGACTGGTCGAGATGACACCGCTCTCGGGATAGGCGAGAGACAGGATGTAGAACGCATCGTCCTTCGTAGTCTGCCGAAGAGAGCATCAGAGACACTATCCCATCAGACAAGGTACAGAACTCACAAAGCGCAGATCGCCATCCTCAGCAGCGACATACCAGTACTTGGTGCCGTAGATAGCCTCGCCGCTAGCATACATATTTAGGATCTCCTTCGTAATGCCCAAATCGTCGATACTCACCTCATCTTCAGCCACTGTCCGACCGCGAGCAACGAGTCGCGCGATGGAGGCACGATCGTCCCGTTCGCAGTGGGCCCAATATCGATGAGGTAGTTCCCATTCTTCGATACGATATCGACGAGCGAGCGCAGGATATAGGTCGCGTTGCGATAGTCCTCATATGGAGTGTCCTTGTTGTAGCCGTACGAGTACGGATCCGAGCCTTCGCTGGACTCCCACTTGCGCAGTTCTACAAGGGTGTCAGTCACGGTAACGAGATACACGAGGAACGGCGCACTGAGATGGCTCGTGGTCGAGTACTCGGGGTTCTGTGTCGAAGGAGATCAGCACGAGCACGCCGGGGGGACATCCACCAGACTCACATCAAAATCGGAGTAGTTCGCACCGCAACGAGCATTCGCAACCACCTGCCTGCCAGCCCTACGCGCCCAGTTGAACCAGTCCGGCGCTGCAAAGTCCTTCATGAGCTCTGCACCAAAACAAGATATGTATACGATCCGCACATACCTATGGCCGGAAGCACCGTATCCCCGCCTATATCGCACCACAGCATGTCTGTCTCGTATTTGTAGAAGAGCGCCTCCATCTGCGGTTTCATGATGTCTTGGAGGAAGTCATTGACCTCGATGTAGCCAGTGTAAGCCTCTTTCGGCGCGCTCGCGTTGTATGCGTTACTAGTGTCATATGAGATCAGCCGGACCAGAGCGTCGACACAAGGAAAACGCACGCAGCTAGACCCCCCGCGAAGCCTGTATGCTGAAGTATATCGTAGCCAGGCTGGTGGGGATGATGAGCGGCAATGAGACACCATGCATGGCCCACTCACAGAATCCGGGTCAGAACTCCGCCTATGGTACTGGCCATCGTTGCCGTTCGAGTGCCCGTACTTCGCGAACGAGGGGTTGAACCATTCGGGGAGCGAGAAGTATAGCTTGGGCATATGTTAGCGATGACGAGGAAGCACTGGCGCAGCGGGGGAGCTCACGCCACGGTGCAGCTGCGGCTGCGTCGTGGTTGCCGCGAGCATGATCTCAGCAATGAGATCACGCCTGGGGTGGGTGTCAGAGTAGCGACAGCTGACGCGAGATGAGGACGTACTTGGGCCCATAATTGAGCGAGTTCCTATTGCTCGACGCCCCCGTATCGAAGAGGGCAAACCCGTCATGATGCTTCGTGGTGATAACCTACAGCAAGCGTCAGCTCTTCTCACTCGAGAACACGCATGACCAGCCCGAACGGAGACCACTCACAAAATACTTGGCCCCCACATCCGCCACAAACTGCACAAACTCCTCCGCGTCGAACGCGTCCGCGGTAAAGTCCGGGAAGAAGTCGTCGTAGAAGAAGTCCTCCCCGTACACCTCCTTATGATGCGTCCACACCGCCGAGGACGCGTTCGCGGGGTTGTGCTGCCAGTACCAGTACCACTCGGCGTACTGTGTGCCAGAGATGGTCCACGCGGGGACGGAGTAGATGCCTGTGGTGGAGGTTAGGTCCTAATGCTGAATTGAGTTCCCCTTCCCTCCCCTCGCTTGGCTACCCTCCCCTCGTCCACCCTTCTCTCGCTTGGCTACCCTCCCTTCGTCCAATCTCTCCTCGGCCAACCTCTCCTCGGCCACCCTCCCCTCGCCCAACCTCCCCTCCCCAACCTCCCCTCCTCCAACGTCCCCTCATCCAACAAAGAAAACCGACAACGCACCCCAATGCACAAACAACCCAAACTTCGCATCATCGAACCACTCCGCGCTCTCGTGCGTCCTCAGGCTCTCGTCCCCCACATAGTAGTCCGGGATCCCAGCCACAATCTCCCAAGCGCAGGCCGACAGGGGCTTGCCATTGAGGGTGACAGTCGCCGTGGAGGGCGTGCCCGCGGGAACAACGTCCGTGCCTGCGGGAGAGGCGTCCCTCGCGAAGAATATGCCGTCGCTGTCGGATTCGCCGTCCATGGACCTTTGGTAAACGACGCCATTGATCCTCAAGCTGTTGCCCTCTCCATCGCCACCACCCTCCCCACCGCCACCACCACCTCCCCCCCTCACCCCCCTATTCACCACCCCGACGACCACCTTCGCCTGATCCCCGCCCCTCAACCGCATGATCGTCGCCGGCATCACGGTCTCCACGTCCGGCGAGTCGAGCGCGATGGTGACGGGCGCGGTGAGCCAAGCGGCGGGGCCGGCCGTGGAAGGGGCGAGGTTGTCGATGGTGATTTCGATGAGCTGGGCCTGGGTGCCGTCGTCGAGGGTGCGGAATCTGGAGGGAGGGGAGTGAGTATTCGTAAGAGTCAGGAGAGTTGTGAGGTAAGGAAGGGGAGGGCCCGGCGCTCACTTTGTTGTGCTGCGCACGTTCTGCACGGCGAGGACGGGCGCGCTTGCGGTGGTATCCGATGCAGAGACGAGCGTGATGGCGAAGACGTGGATGCTGACGGTGCCCGTGAGCTGCGAGGTGCCCGTTTGGCTGCGTACGGACAAGCGTCAGTGTAGATGAAGCATATATGCAGCTTGCTAGACGCACTTTGGCATGATGAGACCCGTCAAAACCTTCGCATTGTCGACGTGGTGCTGGAAGGTGAACATGCGCGTGATGTTGTCTGTGAGTGCATGATATTAGGTTTTGACTGTGGAAAAAGATAGATAGCGTACAGTTCTTGTGGGTCGTGCCATTTCCGAGGCCCTCGTTCAGGTAGGGCACCGTGATGGGTCTGAGGGGAGTGAGTATGCTGTATGGTTTCGGGGGAATGGAGCGCATATACCCGTCGGACGGATTTCTTGACCACCAAGGTGCGACAACGAAGCCCAGGCTTTCGGTGGTGTTGTCGTCGTAGATCTGCGACGAGCATAAGTACCGATGCAAAGAGGTATAACGCTTCACGCACCGCAAGGAACTCCCCGTTCACAACGGCAATCCCATCCGTCACGCCTAGGAAGTTGAACGAATGATAGCGCCCGGGCGGCACCTCGATTGTCTGTCCCGTGCAGTTGATGTTGTCCAAGACAGTAGGATCGGGGTCGGTGAACACAGGCAATTTGTACTGCGAGGCCGTCAGCTTGCTCGTCCATACACGCGTCACGTCCCACTCACGTTGATCGACGCGTCGACAAGGGTTCCCTGTGGGAGGTACTCTGCCGGATACGACCCATGATGTCCGTCAAAGTTCGCTGTTTTCCTCTCCATCGCGGCGGCCTTGTTGTTCAGATACGGTGCGAGGTCCACCTGCGTCTGCAGCAGCGCAGCGGCCACGCCCAGGGCACGAAGCGCGACCGCCATCGCACACGCGCGGGGGAGTAGCATTATATCGCGTGCGTCAGCAGACCGCGTCGACGCGCCGCCGGCCTCTTATAGGCCACGATCCAGCAGATAAGTCGGCCATTGCGGAGGGAAAGCCGCAATCAGCAGTGATGCATGCAGCTGCTTTCCGGGATGGCGCGGCGGGGCGTAGCGGGCGGCCCGGGCGTTCACGAGACAATGGCAGATGAGGGAGACGCCGTCGACGATGGTGGAGAGCGAGTATCGAAGGAGACTCTGACATTGGACATGAGGGTAAGAAGTAAGAGATCACGACGATGATCGAAGACAATGAATTAGATCACTAATCGGTATCGCTATTACTCCTTTCCGTCGTCGTGAGCGGGTCATTGAGTAGGTTCGGATCAAGCCCCTCCACGCGCGCGCACGCGAGTATACCTGCCGGAGCGCGGGGCTTGCTCCGAACGTCATTGAGAGGTAAGGAGCCACTTACCGAGTGGGACGGGACATCAGGCTCAATTCACGCTGTCGCTAGTTGTCCGACTCTGCAATCGTTGTGACTCGTATCCGCTGCCACCGGCGTCACTGTGACCTCTGCGACAAGAGGCCAAGGGAAGCAATCGCGTTTTATGAAGATACGGGATGAAGGGTGGTCGGAGGTTGCGAAAAGGTGATTATATGCGCTTGAGTATAGTTATGAGGGGGGCGTACTCGTCGACGCGCGGGTGCGGCTTGCCCTGCGCCCACAGCAGTATTGTTCATACGCTTCGGGCACCATGAATCGTGCTCTTCAGCCAGAATTGAAGCTGAAAGTTGGAGTCACGGGGAGTCAAGGGTCTTCATTGCAGTGACCTGGACGCTGCTCCAGGCGACAAGGTACGGTGAATTGAGAGCAGTCGACGAGTCTCCAGCTCTAGGCTGTTGCCGGATGTCATGATAATGGTGGGGTAGAAGAGAAAAGGAATGTGATGCCCCAACTCTGGTAATCTTACTTTTTGAAGAGGGCGAAAGGATCATGTGATCGCGAACTCTTCGACGTCATCAATTCCTGGGGTTCGCTGCCAGTGCCACTGCCAGGGCCCAGCGATCCCTTCATTCGCGATTGGGCTTTCTCCGCTCTCCGGACTTTTGCTTGATTACCTTGATCTTTTCCTCCCCAACGCTATGAAGGATGCACTGAAGAATCATAAGGCGTCGGAATAGAGAGAAATGAACTCGAGAAGGTGGTCAGACGGTCGTCGGTACCGCCGCATCCTCGGCGTCCGTGCGGTAGGCAAACGAGATGCATGGCGATACACTACTGATACAGGAGGATTGGGGCGGAGCAGCTAGACATGAAGTAGCGCGATAGGACCATTGCGGTTGTGTGTCGGGTCTGTATGTGTACTAGGCGGCCCATGAACTCGAAGGTGCAGTGGCACACCAGAAGCCAGGATAATCGAGGTGAGCGCGGGTGGATAGCGCACTTGGCGGACCCGGGGTCGATACATGAACGGGAGAGGTCGACGGATGCTCGAGAAGGGGGAGATACTCGGAGGCAAGCGAGGCTGCGGGCGGGTGGCGCCGTCGCATCCTTCTCGCATCGTCCGCGGGTAGTAAGGAGGGATGTAGAACGGGGCCGGCACCACAGGGTCGTCCGCGCCCGTCGCAGGAGAGGATAGGGTTAGGAGAGACGAGCCCCGTACGGGGTCCCCAGTTCACGTTGCCCCAACTAGCACTTCTCGATGCACGGAGGTTGAAGAACCAGCCCTGACCGAGCAATCCCCGCCCCCGCGGTGCCGTGTCGCCCTCCCGTCGTCTCCGTTACCCGACTTGACCCCACCGCGACATACGCCGCGCCCATGTTCATCGCGCCCGACAGTAGCAGCACTCCCGCGACGCCCGCGGCGAGGAGCGCACGCCCCGGTGGCGCCTGCACGATCATCCAGCACCCCGCCGCGATATTGAGCGCGCCTGCGATGCAGAACGCGACAGAGGCGGCGGCGCAGACGCGCGAGGAGGATGATAGCTCTTTGATGGGCGCGATGTCGGCGGTGCCGCCGGTTCCGGAGGCGAGGGCCTTGGGAGGGCCAAAGCGTGGTGCATCGTCCAGAAGTGGCTCGGATTCGGATCGCCTGAGCGCGCGGGCATGCTCGATGCCCGTGAAGGCGATTCTGTGGGAGGGTAGAGTAAGCGAAAGGGAAGCGAGCAAAAGGCGTGAGGGATGAGAAAATGGGAGGACGAGATGAACGAGCGAGTGGAAAGGGATGAACGAGGGGATGTGTGGAGAAGAGGATGGTGGACCGATTGCTGACCGTAGATTGAGCAGAGCGAGAGAGATGTAGCTGCGATTGAGGGTGAGCGTGAGTGATAGCAGCGAAGGAGAGACCATGCACCATAGGCTTGACGCGTTGTCCATGGTTAAGGATGATCTTGTCTATGTTTGGATGCAAAAGAGGCGGGTGAGCGCTGAGTCAAAGACGAGGAGAGTGTAGGAGGTGACGAGGAGAGCAGGGGTGTACTAAAAGGTGATGAAGAGGGTAGGTGATGGGGCAAGAAGAAAAAGGGTGCCGCAGGGAGGTGCGGGTGTTTAAGTACGCGCGGAATCTAAAGAGGCGCGAGTGCGGATGGGTGCGGGTGTCTAGGTTTCTGAGACTAATTACCGCGTCGTTGAATGCGCTGCTACTGGAGACACAGTGCATTCGTGCCTGAAAGCAAGATCTGACGCTCTGTAGCCCATGGAGCGCGAGCTAGATTGTTTGCTGGGCATGCGCCGTCGCCGTAAATTCAGTTCCTTCAAGACGACCTCTGAGGCCCAATGCTTGGAGATGCTTGGAGACCGGCTAGTGACCGGTGCATCGCGTCTAGCACGATCATGATGAGATTGCTCGCCGCACTGCGTCGCGAAGGCGGGGCCGACCACGGACGACTGGGAGCATGGGGAGGTTAGAGGGTCGTCTCGCCCGCGCTTGCATCGGTGGCTCCGGCGGATGGTGAAGACCCCGCGGAGATGGCTCACGAGCGTACAAGTGCGCCACAGAGTCCAGTTTCACTAGTTGATGCAACATGAGGAGACAGGAGGAACGACTCGAAGCGTGGTCGTGAAAGTTGCGTGCCATTCGCGAGTGTAGGGATCGGAGACATGCTTCATATGACGACACCCTTCTGGCAGTGGGGATGAGGTTCGGCGAAGCATAGTAGTATCGCGGTGTGATGCTGAGCGTGCATTCGGAGAGCGACGACTGCGGGAGGGCCTTGGGGCGCGAATGTAAGTCCGGAGTTAGTCTCGTGACTACTAGTAGCCTCTAGAGCCCAAAAGAGTGCCGTCGTTCTATTCGCTCTAGGAGAGGGCGAGATGCTGCGCTCCAGTCCGTATTCTCCCAATAGCACCTCTTGATGTACAGGGGGAGGACCACCCCCGAACGAGCGATCATCGACCCGTGTCGCCCTCCCGTCGTCTCCGCTACATACCTTGACTCCGCCACGATATATGCGGCGGCCAGAAACATCGCACCCGACAGTATTGCCGTCGCCCCGTAGCACCTGACAAAGAGCATGCTCTCCGGCGGTGCCCGCGCAAACGGCCAACACCCTACCACGATTTCTATAGCACCGAAGACGCAATACGCAACGGTGCAAACGGCGCGGACGCGTGAGCCTGATGGATCGAGGACTGTGTGCTCCACGTAGAAATAGTAGCGATCTGCAAGAGCGCCGGCTCGCGAAGCGAGGGACCTGAGAAGGCCAGATTGTGGTGCGTCGTTCTCGACATCACCGCCGGCTTCGGCGCGCCTAAGCGCGCGGGCGTGCCCGATGCTCTTCAGGGCACATCTATGGGAGAGTGCAATGAGCGGAAGTGAAGCAAGCAAAGGGGGGGGGGGCGAGAAAAAGAGCAGGGCAAACGTCAGAGACGAGCGAATAAGGAAGAGAGGAATGGAGGGACAGGTGAACGAGAGTATAGTGAACCGGATGCTTACTGGAGGTTGATAAGGGCACCAAGATAAAGCTGGCAATGAGAGTCAACGGGAAGAAAGCATGCGAAAGTAGTGCACGCACAGTATAGTGGTCCCGATATCCATGGGTGGAGGGTTATCTCCTTGAAACATCCTACTCCAAAGCTCGGAGGAGGCGGACGATGTGTAACACTGCGGCGACCGATGAAGGATGGGTTGAAGGTAAAGGGAAACTAGGAGGCGAGCAAGGATAATAGAAGAATGGAGAGGCTTGAGGAGAAGGAAGAAGGGTGCAGCAGGGAGATGCGGGCGTGTATATATGCGAGGCATCTATAGGGGGGGGGGGGGGGCAGTCACGAGTGCGGGTACGAGTGTAGATGTCTAGGATCCTGAGACTAGCGCGTCACCGAATGTGCGCTACGTTCAGATCAGGTGGGCTCGACTGTCTTTCGAGCACGTGACTAGGCAAACGCCGTTAAGTATGATGTGGCGTCTTCTCGTTTTGGCTTTCTTTGTTCTTTCGATCCTCCACCCATTGTACATGTGTACCCCGCTATCCTCTTACGGACATCGACAAAAACCAGTATATGATACACAAAGGTCCCTGAGGTGCTCTACCACTGATCCTGTGCGCCTCAAATCGTCTGTCAACTGGTAACATCATTCTTTCGAGTCGCCACACGAGATGTTCCCTTAAGTAGCACTTCTGGATGCACGGGGGAAGGACCGTCTCCCGAACAACCTGTATCGCTGCATCGTCGCCTCGAATGCCCTGCGTGACTTCACCACGACAGATGCCGCGACCAAATTCATCAGACCCGACAGTATCATCACCGCCCCGTAAGCCCCGTAAAGGAGCGCGCACTCCGAAGACCCCCAGAAAATGGGAATACATCCTGCGGCTATACCAATCACACCGACGACGTAATGCTCAACGGTAAATACGGCGTAGAAGTGTGAGTTGAGATCGTGCATCATAGCTCGCTCAGCCGAGTATAGATAGTAGCGATCTGTAAGCGCGCAGGCTCGCGAAGCGAGGAACCCGAGAAGGCCAGGATGTGGTGCATCGTTCTCGGCATGACCGAAGGCATCTCGGAGACGCCTGCTATGCACGCGGGCCTCGCCGATGCTTACGAAGGAGAGACTGTGGGAGGATGCGATGAGCGGAAGTGAAGCAAGCAAGGGGGAAGCCAAAAAAAGGGAAGGGCGAACATAAGAGACGAGCGGATGGGAGAAAGAGAGGAACGAAGGGAGAGGTGAGCAAGAGGATGGTGGACCAGATACTGACTGTAGGGCTATAGGGGTCACCAAGATGAGGCTGGTAGTGAGAGTCAACGGGAAGGAAAGCATGCGAAAGTAGTATACGGCGTACGCACAGTATAGTGTTCCAGATATCCATGGTGAAGGGCGATCTTCTCGAAAACTTCCTACTCCAAAGCTCGGAGTAGTCGGAAAGAGTGCAATACTGATGCAGATAGAGGATGAATGGAAGGCGAGGGGAAATTGGGAGGCGAGCAAGGGGAAAAGGAATAGAGGAGACGGGTGATGAGAGGGAAAAAGGGTGCAGCAGGGAAATGCGGATGTTCAAATATGCGCGACATATAAAGAGGCGCAAGTAACGAGTGCGGGTACGAGTGTAGATGTCTAGGATCCTGAGACTAGCGCGTCACCGAATGTGCGCCACGTATACTGCTTACCCGGGCCGTATAATTCTCAACGTGAAACCGGGCCGGATAGTTCCCAACACAGGCCCTTACTGCGACAAAGGGACGTCATTCTCGTTATACCAACCGGATACGGATATGGGAGAGCGCGGACTGAGCAAGGAGTTCAGATCAGCAGGAAGGCTCGAGTGACTAGCACTGCCTTTCAAGCACGTGACTCGGCAAACGCCGTTATGATGTGGCGTCTTCTCGTTTTGCCTTTCTTTGTTCTTTCGATCCACCACCCATTGTACATGTGTACTCCGCTATCCTCTTGCGGACATCGAAAAAACCAGTATATGATACACAAAGCTCTACCACTGATCCTGTGCGCCTCAAATCGTCAACTGGCAACATGTTTCTTTCGAGTCGCCCGATCAAGACCTTCAGAACGTGTACCCCTACGGGAAGGTCGAGCATGCTGGGGACTCAGAGAACTAACCCCTCGCCCTTCACGGCCTCCCAGGCCATGTGATACTAATTGCAGCGGAGTCTCACTTTGATCATTCCCACTTTTCCTTCCCCCTCGCTTTTGTCTCATCCATCTCACTCACTGACCATCATCTCCACCACCTCATCGCTTGTGTAGCTCTACAAGATGGTTGACCGTGTCAAAGACCTTTGGTTCGAAGACGGCAGCGTGGTCATACAGACCCAAGAGCGCGCTTTTCGCGTCCACAGGGGCGTCCTCGCCCTGCATGTCCGGGTTTTCGACGACATCTTTGCTTTCCCGTCCCCCGAATCGCAGCCTATCTATGAAGGCGTCCCACTCGCAGAGTTCCCGGACGACGGGCAGGACATGGAACATTTCCTGCGCGCCATCTATTTTCCCCAGTGCGTAACCCTGTCCCATCCACGTGTATGCGTCTAATTCTACCTCCCAACAGATACTTTCCGCCACCCCCTGCTTCCACGTCCTTCAATGTACTCGAGGGTATCCTCCGCCTTGCACACAAATACGACGCACCGGAGCTTCGTCGCCGCGCTTTTGATCATTTCTCGACCCATATTGTTCTGAAAGAACGCCACCTCAGCGCCGATCACAAGCGGACATATCCTATCGAAGACCTGGACGCGGCCCTCAAGGCCGAAATATCCCTCGCTCGGGAGGTGCAGGCGCTTTGGCTCCTGCCACATCTCCTATACCAGATCTCCCTACGCGACCCTGAGTCGCTCGACAAGCCGCAGCTTTGGCTCGGACGAGAGAGGCGTCTCTCGGAAGAAGAAATTCACGCTTGCTCTGCCGTACGACAGTATGTCACAGACAACCAAATGCTGTCTATTCTTTCGCAGGGTCTGACCTACCGCAATCTCGACTGCGTCAGGGTCAAATGCGCGGGAAGGCTAACCGAATGTCGACGCCGCGCGAACGAAGAGCTGCAGAAGAAGGGGTTGACCTGGCTGGACGGCTGCTTGCATGGCGCTGGGTCCGAAGATGTCCTCCGCCTGTGCGGTAGATGCAACCTCCTTCTCCTCATGGAATTCACTCGCCAGCGACGCGGCAAGTGGGATGCCTTGACGCGGGTGCTCCGCCTGCCAGACTGGGAGAACCTCACGGAAATGCGACACAGGGACCACGGCGTGAGTCGTCTCATTCGACCGGTAATCTGCCGCTGATTACTCTTCGCCTTGCAGGTCGGCGACTCGGCTTTTCAAGGAATTGCCTACGACGATCGTGACATCGACACCATCATGGAACATAATCCCGGATGTTCTCGTGCGCGAGCTGTCAGTACCCTCAGTATACGCAAGATGCCCGATGCGAGTGCGTGTATCTGCCTAAGGGTTCACCCTGCATTCGAGTACTGAAGGATATCCCGCAGTTCGTGTGGCAGGCTACAGCTACTAGCTCCGAGCTGACGACTCAGATGACTGCCCATGTTAGTACCGAGTCTTGTTAAAGAGGCGAATTGTACACGTCAGTGGGCCATCCTAGAGAGCATACCACAATGATAATGATTCATTTCTACGCGACCGCGGCCACAACCGACACTGGCGCCTCTGGCTTCCTCGAGATGTAGACCTCATCCTGGACCGAAACACTCGCTAATTTTTGCGACGCGTCTTCCAACTTGACTCTGTCCGCCCAGACCTTAGTAACCTGGAAACGAGCGGATAAGTTGAACGTTGGATCATGCCCAATCATGGCGCAAGCAACTCACGTCGTACGTATATATCCATCCGTTAGACCCTGACCAGTTCCGCTTCGTCGTTTCGGCGATAACTGTGTCCTCGTCAGCCGGCGAGTAGGCCGCTTCGACCTCTTTCGCATTGTCGACAAAGCCGTTGAGCACGGCATACTACAATGAGAAGCCAGTCAGATAAAGCAGCCCAAGAAAAGCTCAAGGACTCACGAGGTTCTTGTAGTGCGGTGAGCGGACCTCGTCGTACAATCTCAATGCCGCTGATAGATCGTCGCCGCGGGAGTGTGTATACGAAAGCGCTTGCGCGAGGACGTAGGCGTCCTCGAAGGCAAAGGCTGCGCCGGACCCAAATGCGCCGGATAAGGCTACGACCCTCGTCAGAAGGTGCGCTGGAACAGTAGACGTTGTGCGCGACTGGGACTTACGATGTGAGGCGTCTCCGAGCAGCGCTATGCGGTCGCCGTGGATGACAGATTCAAGCTGCGGGCCGCCAAAGAGGGCAAACTCCAACCACTCATCTGGGGCGGCGATGATCTGGCGAATTGTCTCGCAGTAATTCTGAAGCAAGATCCGTCAGACCTTTCCGTTGTCACGAAACACGCGAGACGACTCACGTCGTAGTGTGGGATGACTTGCTCCTTGCTGACCTTCTGGCCCCAGCTGACTTTGGCGCCTTCGTCTTCGGGAACAAGAGCCCGCGTGGCGATCTCGAATAGCCCATTGTCGAGTAGATCTGTATAGACATGCGTCTTGGTGGTGTGCCAGAATGTCGAGGCTGGCGGGATGCCCTTGATGTGCGCCACCGCGGATTGAGGGATGAGGGTGCGGTAGGCCACTTTGCCGGTGTAACTGAGCTTGTGCTCGGGGAAAGCGTGCTGACGAACCACCTGCGAAGATGCGCATATGAGCCGCTGAGTGTACGGAAGCTCGAGAAGGAGACTAGACATACCGAGCGGATACCATCGGCGCCAACGACGAGAGCGAACGGACCGGCCGTAGTGCCGTCAGCAAAGTCAAGCATAACACCCTCAGGCGTCTCGGACAGCTTTGTCAACTTCTTGCATAGCTGAATGAGGTCGCTAGGAATTTGGCTCAGGAGCGCATTCTGGAGTTTGTACCGCTCAATGCGCGAGCGTGGAGGAGCGTTGGGATCAGCTAGACAAGAGGATACATCAGAGCTTCAGACGCAGGACCATGGCGTCAAAAGGACGGACCGCTCTGATATCTCCTCGACAGAAGACCGCCGGTGCGACCGTTGCTGTACATCTCTTTAGCGCAGACCAATTGTTGAGCAATGTTTATGCGCACCGCTGCTCTCCGTCGATCTTTGTACCGTCACCTCTCTGAGTGTACTGCTCTACCATCTCCGCAGCCCCCAGAAGCTGAAGATGTCTCCACGTATTCTGGTTGATGCTAATGCCCTTCGAAGCTGCGTCAGCGAATCCATTCAAAACCAGTCACGAATGTTTTACTCACAGCGCCAACTTCACGCAGCTCCGTAGCTTGGTCAAACACGCTCAAGTTGACGAAGGGGAGCCGCAGGAGGTTGATGATCGTGGCGAGACCGCCTGGTCCTGCGCCTACAACTGCGATCCTGAGGGGAGTTTCGGGGATGGGGACAGTCATGTTGACGGTAAGCGTCTGAGCAGAGACGGAGGGGCGATTGGAAATCATTGCGCGAGTAGCATATCGGTGTGAAAGCATGTCGCAATGCGTGCAGCGACTAGCGCGAGGGTTGACGTGACGCCTTCATAAGACGGAGCGGCGTGCTCGAGGCCTTATTGACATCACTCGAATTGGCCAGATTTCGAAGTGAGGGGTGCTTGATGCCTTGATAGGAATTTCGGGGAGAAGAACGCGTACTCAGGTTACGCATGGTCGTAATGGACAAGAAGTTGAACAAACGCTCGGATTCCCATCACCTGGGCGGACCGAGTGGCCCGGTCCCGACTCCCGCGTGCGATGTCGATCAATTCGTGCGGCAGTTAGCGCTTGAACCTCCCTGGTCCTCCCTTCGAATCAACGTCGTATTCGTGTCCTCCAGGTACTATCCAGCCGCCGAGACTTCTTCCAGCACTGACTTCCCACTTCTTGAAGAACACCGAAGCCTGCAGATCGACCATCTCGTCGCGATCCAACGAGTTCCACCGAAGGTCGGTGAGCACGCGTCAAAGTCTTACCTTCAGAGTTGTCTGACGCCCTGAACGCCCAGACAGCTCCCAACCACAGAGAACTATTGCGATGACACCTCACGAACGGGGCTATCCATACCTTCCCCCCGAGCTCATCAATGCCATCATTGACCATCTCATCATCGACAAGGATGTGTCTTCGCTACGACAATGCGCTCTCACCCATCGTTCCATGTCGCCCAAAGCTCAACAGTTCCTCTTCTCACGCATCGAGCTCGGACTGCCGGAGATCAACGTGGCCAACGAGGGAGAGCCCCTGCTCACCCCGTCGATGAAACTATATGATATCCTCAAGGATGCACTTCATGTCTCCGAGTACATTCATACGCTGGACCTGGTAATCGTGCAACGTACGATCGACCCGATCGCACACGAGGACGTGAAGCTAGTCGCGCGTGTTCTCCCGCTCTTGCAGCACGTGCGATGTTTGAGCCTTCAAGCGCGCTCAGGCCACAGCACACTGCCGAATGCCATCTTAGATGCTCTTCCGTATTCCTCAGTCACAGAACTACGCACGAGTCGCTGGATTTATATTCCTATGTCATTACTTGGCGCTTTCCCTAACCTTCGGAACTTCGCGTGCGCCAATATGCATTGGATCTCGGACGGCCTTACACCATTCGCTCCCGCTTTAGCCGCCCCAAGGATAGAGATACTCGAGATATCCAAAGGATATCAAGATATCCCACACTCTCACTTCATAGATATCCTTTCCAACCCTCCGCCGTATTTCGGCCGCCTCGTCGACCTCGATCTGAGCTCATATTGCCCAGGCTTTCCGGATGCGATGGGAATGCTTCGTACGTGCAAAGATACTTTGCAAAACCTTCAATTTGCAGGCCCTACCAGTGAGCATTTACTGAGCAAGCGGTCTTGGATGCTGACAAAGCTCTAGTTGAAGAGGCGCCCAGTGCGACGCGACACGATCTCTCTATTTTGACGCACCTGGAGAAACTTGTGATCCATCGCATTCACTTTCACAGAGGTCGCTTCTGGAGATGGCTTCTCGAAACGATCAGCACGACCACGTCTCTGCATACGCTCCGCATCGATTTCTTGATGCAAGACCGCCCCGAGGAGCCGGATATGCTCAAGGTCATCCGCGATGGCAAGCAATCATGGACACGACTGGACGAGATCCTTGGCAGCTCAACCAGACATTTTGAGCGCGTGGATGTCCATATACGCCCGGACTTCGGTATAGGGGACAATTGCTCGGAGGCGACCGAGCTCCTACGGAGCCATCTCGCTCTCACGAAGGAGAGAAGCATCTTTAGCGTCAACGTCACCAACGAGCCTATGTACGTGCGTATTCGCTCTGCGCCTGAGAGGTGGCTGACGTCTAATTCGAGGGAGCCGTTTCTTGATTGAGTACAGCCCAATGTGAAGGATACATTAGAATGTCATGCCGAGTGCTTGTGATGCAGACAGCTGAGCGAGAGAAGGAGGGAAACGGCGAAAAACTGGGTGTCTCTGAGATTGTATGATCTACGATGCATTGTGCGAGCGCTCCCGTTATGCAGCAAGCCTATAGGATGGTAGCTGAATGCATGCCAACATGGACCCGACAACGCGGACTGTTCGAGGCTTGTAGTAGTGGGACGGGTATCCCAGCAATCATGCCTCGCGATGCCGCAGATAATAATGAAACGTATAAGTAATGTGTAGAAATCTAAGCCTCAAGTAAGAATTACAGCTTCGATACATGAAAGGGAACAGGTCACAGCGAGGCTTACGACCAGCGCAGCGCGTACGACCCGCGTGATCAACGCTTGTGACCGACAGTCAACTTCGTGGTATGCATACGCTTCGTCTTGCGATCGTGTCGCGTCCCAGCGCTGTTCAGCTACGGCGCAGCCTGCGCGTCGTCACCTATGGCGTCGTCCTGCGCATCGCCAGCAACGACGCGACGGTCTTGCGGATGGATGCACGCTCTACGCGCAGCCAGCACCGGCCGCGGACTTGGCCCTCTCCTCCTCCTTCTTCCTGAGCTCCTCCGCGCGCATCCACATGACGAACAAGCCCACAGAGATATCGTCTTTATCGCATTTCTTGCGCAGGTCCTTGCGGCGCTGTATCTCGTCCACCGCGCTCTTCTTCTGGTTCCGAGTTTCGGCATCGCGTGCTTGGGCGTCTGCCTGCAAATTATGTTAGATTGGAATGCGTGAAGGACATTGAACGCGCAGGACAAAGGCAGGCTCGGACGAGGGTAGATACATATGACTATCAATCGCACCTTGAACTCGAGGTAAGAGCTGTACGCAGGGCTGGTGGCGAACTTGTAGCGCGCGCGGAGGAGCCGCGCCTGCGGCCTGAGATTCTTGACTTTGAGATCCTGCTTCGTGAAGGGCGTGTCCTGTGGAGACGCCGATCAGAACATGCCGTAGAGAAGATCGCAAGCGAGAGAAAGCGTTAGCGACTGATGAATGGCGCTTACCTTGGCATTCTCAAAACTAGGCGGCCTGCCTTCCTGGACGGGAAACGCGATGGCCGCCGCTTCCGCTGGCGGCAGCACCAGGGTGGGCTCGCCGTCATTGCTCTCATTGTCGTCGTCGTCGTCGTCGGTCTCTTCATCAGTCTCGTCCATCTCAACGTCCTCGCTATCCTCCTCGCTGTCGTCCACCGCGCCCTGCTTCATCTCGTGCGCCGCATTCGCCGTGTTCGCCAGGTTGCTCATCGCCTTCCTGAGATCGGCTCCGAAGGCGCGAGCGACGGTGGTAGCTACGGGTGACGCTTTCACAACAGCTTGCTTGACCTGCGCGCGAGTCTTGGACTTCTACAATGATCGTTAGTGCACGAGCAAGCCACCGACAGACGTCAAGCTCACCTTGATTAGCTCAGGCTCTTGAATCGTGTCGCGACCGCGCACGCTTGCCGGCCTCCACTCGTTCTCGCTGCGCCAGGGTAGCATCTGTGACCATACGATGAATAATTGAGGAATCAAACACTGCGCACTGTGACCCTTACCTTTCGGACGAGCACCGTCGTCGTCTGCGGCTTGAGATTTGCATCCTCGGGATCCCCGCCGGAGGTCGGGAGCTGAACGAACGTGTGCCGGAACGCAGGAAGGCGGGCGCGAAACAGCACCATCGCAGGCCGTCGAAAGCAACAAGCAAACACGCAGATGGAAGTCGAAAGCAAAGTGCGCGAGATGAAACGAGCGTGGCCAAAGAGCACTTATAAAGACGGTTCCGGGTGGCCTCGCCGCGTGGTAGGAGCTGTCCTCCGATAGCGCCGGCTTCGGATCGCGCCTTAAAAATGCCTGTTATGGTAGAATACAGGTCGATCTGGGAAAAGGCGATCAGCACCAGGCGATGGTCAAAAATAGAACACAATGGGACGTTGCGCGTTCGACAATGAACGGAGGGGGGACAATATACACTGCACTGCCACTTACCCGACTGCGCCTGGAGGATATGTACGTAACAGAAAATGGCACGAGATTGAATGGGGGACCTTGGGGGTGTAAGGAAAGAGGATGGGCGAGGCAGTTTTATCCAGGGCGGGATCCGGCAGGGCAGCCACGCTGTTAACACGAGTTCGGCGCGCATTTTACATGCTGGGTCACACTTCGGTTGGTCATGAGGAGGGATAGCATTGCACGATCGAAAGACGAGGAAGGGCACGTAGAGAAGGGTATGCAGCCTGATATTCGACACGCACGCAGTGTATCATTCGTACGACTACTTCCCCGAGGCAGCCTCCAGCACCTTATCGCATGGTACTGGCCCGCAGACTTCTGAGGATCCACAAATGAGCTGCAAGACGTCAGCACCATGATGCCCTTGCGAGGACTCTGACTGAGATAGGGTTGCGCACGTCCTCGCCCACGATCGGACATGGCGCTTGCATGGCGCCACAGCCTCAATGAATAAGGGAGATGGGAGGGGGTCTGAGACGATCAACGTTGATAGGGGGAAATGCGGTAGCTCGTTATGGAGGGATGGCATGGAAGGTGTTGAGGTATGGGATGGCCGAGGGCATGAAAGGCGCTTGCGGAAGATTGTCCATGCTCTTGTCTTCAACTGTATACCGGTCAAGCACTATATGCAAGTACACTGTGCGAACGTACCTGCATCCTGCTCATTGAAGGCATCCATACACCGCCAGAAGGGCTGACCGCCCTGAGAGTGAGACGAACGGCTTTTCCGATCTTCATGTTCGGGGCGCTTGCGCTCTCGACGAGTCCACGTTTTGGTGAAGATTCAAAAGCAGAACTCCAGCTGGAAGGGCAGCAAAGCGACAAGTTGGCAAGTACCATTCAGCGTCATGATGAACGCAGGAACCAAGAAGGACGACGCGACTGTTGTTCTCGATCTGGCTCTACCTTTCATGTCAACATCGTACTTGGCTTCCCTTCTGACTTGGTTCTGTCGCTGCTGAACGTTGAACTCTCGAGGATGGATCTATGACTGCTACCCTATGGAATGCCAGGCCTCAGTCTAGCTATGATGGAGGCTGGCGGCAACCGCCAGCCACGAAGGACTCGCTACGCCTCCGATCGTGTATATATTCGAAGTGCTGCATGGGCCAGCTGGCCTTTTCATAGCGAGCATCAGCCTCATGAATTGTATACGGTCCGTGCTCCTGAGATATTTGATTATAGCTCCGTCCTCGCTGACTGTCTCTGCCTCAGAATATTTTCCGGGACGAACACAAAGCAGTTCCCCTCCCTCCCTCCTCCCCTCCTCCCTCTGTATGTACTTCCGTCTGAATCCAAAACATCTGTGACCTTTTTGTCCCGGTTTCGCGATATCAGATACGCCCGAGCGCTAGAGTAGGGGCATGTACAGAGTTTTCGCCAACGGTCATTCCTTTCGTCCATGGCACATTCCAGCTGCACCATAAGAACAAGTTGGGTTCGACCTTTCCGCTGATACACATCACATGAAGCAGAATACTACCTATGTCTACGCGCCACTGTCACCTCCCTCGCTGCTGTCTTTTCACTTCCGAGCGCGCGCCACCCACCTTTCCGTCTTACATTGCTTGGCCTCATTTTTTCTTCCCTCTGTAACGCTTTCCTCCGGCCATCCGTCCATACTCATCACTCTATACTTGATCAAGTAGGTCTCGGGGAAAGAATCCCGCATCGTCGTTCCAGGTGAGTGTCCTTCCTCCATCGCACCTCAGTTCTGCTTATTTTCGTACACCAGCGAGCCTCCCTCATCGTCAAACCTGTACTGCATACTGGCTCGATCTCACTATGGTACTTCGCAGTCCATCGATTTCCCAGGACAAGAATCGGAACAGGCGCCCCAAGATACATGAAGACCCCCAAACGCCCACAAAGTCACGCCTACACCGCCACGCCTCGTGACGTTTCATTTGGCAAGGATCTGCAATGACGGCACCTGCCGAGAAATGAACCGCCAGCGCTCTTTGTCTGAACACGTTGCCTGGACCACTGGTGGTCTACCTTGTTTCCTACACTCATCGTCTTCCTTGTTTCCTACACTGATCGTCTCTCCTGTCCTTCCACTCTGCTCGTCCGGCCTTTTGATCGTGCTCGTCGAAGATACTCACCCAGCGATGACACGCATCCTAGCCCATCGCCCCGTTAGACCGTCGCGTCTCCGACAAGCGCTCAAAGCGCACGGATCGTCCTGGAAAATCATAGTATCCAGTGACTGCGGAAATGACAGTCGGACAACGAATGAGGTGCGTGGCATGAATACTCTTTGCCACTCTCTCCCGCTGACAAATATTCTTCCAGGCTCCGACGGGCTCAGCGCACGTATCGCAGACGTCGCCATCGGACGCTCAGACCGCCGCAGATACCAACTTCGCGGTGGCAAGCTCCTCTGCCGTGCCTCCCGCTAACGCTACAGCTATACCCGGCGCTCCGCGCGTGCGCGAGACTCCCAAGGAACGCGAGCAACGCAAACTGAACGAAGTCAACGAAGCGAAGGCCGCGCACGCTTCACCCACGGTCCTATATTGCACCACCGGATTTCCCACCTTCGAGGCTGACAGGGTGCGTCTCTCTTACCTTGCTACCGCGACACTCGTCTGCACTTTGTGGCGCTTGCCACCTGAAGGCCACGCTCATTAATCCGCTATACAGAATCTCGCACTGCGCCCATACGACAGAAACGACGACACGGCATACCACATGCAATATAAGCGCTTCGAGTTCGCTTGCACCGCAGAGTATCGGGACTACCTCTCGCGTAAGGTGAGTATCCCCGTATTTCCGCTTCGATGTGCCATAGTTGACTTTATTCCTTTCTTTCATCGCTCAGGCCAGCTACCTTCGCCAAGAAACCCGCCAGCGCCAGGAGCGCCACCGCATTTCCCTGGAAGAGAAAGCTACCGGCAGACTCATCATCCCTCAGCCCCGCGAGCGCAACTGGAAGAAGGCACCCTCGTTCCGCCGCCGCCTCCTCCAAGACCGCTATCGCGCTGCGGTCAACAAGCACTACCTGAACCACCGCCTGAAGCTATCCCGCCGCATATACGAGGCGCAGAAGAAGCAGCAAGCTGCGCGGCATAAGAAGGCGGCCGCGCGCTACAGAGCGGAGATGGAGGCCAGGCGGCGCGCGGGCCCGGACGTGGTGCAGATTCAGCCGGTGCTGCAGCCGCGGCCGAAGGAGCCAGCGATCACGACACGGTGGCAGTGGGAGAGGAAGAAGGCGCTTATGAAGGCGGAGGCAGACGCGCGCCGGGCGAAAAGAGTCGCGACGAAACAGGAGCAGCTGAAGGCGCCGCCCAAGCAATATCAGCCCGCCGTGCCGAAGGAACAGCGAATGCCACTGAATAGTCGGCCTCGCCGAGCGTGCGCTAGTGGCTGAGTATGTCTTCCCGCCAGCGTTTCTCTGTGACGGACGTACACCCGACTCATTTCAGAACAGCTCATGGAGTCAGCATACTTACTATCTTACATACCCAATCTCGGAGGACGAACGCTTAGTTTACGATACATTTTCCCAGTATAATTCACATGGACAATCACAGATACATGTCGTTCTCGTGGCTGCTTCAACTTATTGATATGTACTACTTCCGGATCAGCTCGTCCACTTCCTCAAGGATTTTCTCTGCAGTCACGCGCGCAACTTCCTTTCCCTTTAAAGTCATCGTGATAGGCACGCGCTTGACCTGCACAGTCCATCTACGCACCTCAGAGTCGAGCTTGATCAGTGTCGGCACGCCGGTGACGCTCCACGGCGCCTTGCGGTAGGCTGCCTCGGGCGTCTTCCATCTGCGAGGGAGTCAATAACCGACTATCTTTCTGATCTATCAGGACTTACGACGGTCTGTCTCCGACATAGACGACCAGCAGAGCCGGCGCGTCGGCCCCCGAGAACGTGTCCCGTACACGGTTCTCGACGTTACGGCAGTGCTGAAATGACCAAGCTTTAGCGCGAAACTGTTTCTCAAACAAATCACTCACCGGACACCATAGTTCACCATCTACGACGGACGAGTAGAAGATGATGTACTTCTCTGGCACGCCGACAAGCTCGCTGAGGTCTGGCTTCTCGAGAGTGCGGATGGGCATGGTGACGGATAAGCACAGAAGCTTGTAGGTCGTAGATGGGCTTCAAGGTAGACCTCGAACAGTTATAAGTCGAAAGACAGGACGTGAGTCGCCATTATACGCCATTTCAGAGTGCTGGCACGCGAACTCGCTGTCGTGACCATCGATGCAGGAACATGCCAGCCGGACCGAGTCACCCCGAAAAGACACGGAAATGGCCGTTTGTTTTCCCACGCGCATCTCCGTCTTCCTGCTGTCATGTCATTCTCATTTTTGATCTTCAATCTGTCTGTTTGCCTTCTCATGGTCGGCAAGTGACGGGACTCGAGATGCTTACTCCAACCATTTACCACTACCATTCCATTGTCCAATCGAAAATGTGTCCACAACGGCCGGGCTCTGACCAGTCACCAAGCTTTGGCCAATGCGAGTCGCCGGAATAACGCCTTGAGCAGCGTCATAGCCTTTGCAACAGTCATACAATCCACCTGTTCTCGCGAAGCAGAGGAGTCTTGTGACCTTCGTGCAAGGCAATAAGTATGTAAGTTTCGACCTCCGTAATTACTGCGGATCCACCCGTTGTATACCGATGTATTGAACTCGCCTGACGTGCATCACGACAGTCTCTGCGGAGCACTTTTATCCATTCCCTCCCGTTTCCTTCGTACCCCAATGTCCCCACACCCTCCTTGCTCCTAACGCTCTTGCTGCTTGACGGCGCTATGCTTCCCTTGGAGTCCATCGCGGTGCTCTCGGCCTGCGTAGAGGTTCGTCTACAGAACAATTCACGGGCCAGGCGCTAAAGTACTATCCACAGATGTTCTTCCTTGGTATGATATCTCGAGCTGTCCGCCTACTGGTCCCGTAGTGATTGCGGTTCGCCAGGTCTCTACACGATTCTTTGGGTCCGACATATGGTGTTGATCATCCGGAAAGGACTCAGAACTCGGAGATTCATCGTACGCATCTGTATCGAGATGAAGGCGGTTCTGTCTGACGAGTCTCGCAGATCCTCTTAGCACTGTCGGCTACCATGTATATAGCGGCACTCCTTCACGCCTGCAAGTTGGAGAGCTTTTCCATCATGATCGCGGTCGCTGAATATCAACATAGGCCTGATGGTGTACAGGGTCATACACGGCATTAACCTTGCGCCCGATGCCAATGCGCAGATGATGTGGTTGTTCAACCTGACGCACTGGCATATACGCACCATCAGCGTCCTTCAATTCATGCAGACCGTCGCCGGGGATCTCATTCTGGTACGTGTGCGTCTTGTGCGCTTCAAGCGACGTGTCAACTGAATATTTCAGGCGTTCCGCACATACGTTGCGTGGAGTTACAATGTCTGGGTCATTGCTCTGTCCTCCCCGTTGTTCTTGCTCGGCCTCGGTGCGCATCCTGCTCCCTCTGCCTCATTCGAATCGTGTCCTCACATGACGTCTTCCTTCCGCAGTCACAGGCGGTCTCTCGCTCATGCCCACCACACCCTCTCCCTTCCTGATACTCGTCGTCCGCATTTGCCTCCCCGCCTCCCTTGCCTACAACCTCACGATGACCGTGCTCTTGATCTGGCGCCTCGGCGCTGTGCACGCGGAATCCGCACGCGCGGGCGTGCGAGACGCGACGCGCCCGCCGGCCCTTCTTCGGATCGCCCGGGTAGTAGCCGAAACGGGTGCCCTATACGTGGGCACGTACGCGCTATTCATCGCGCTCAACTTCACGGGTAGGATGGAGATGTTCATTGTGCAGTCCGCACTCATGCCAATCGGGGGTGAGTGTTCCGTTGTGTTCCTCCTGGCTAGGCGCTGACGTCTATGTTCATCTCCGCTGCGCCCCTGCATTGCTCACAGGCATGACCTTCTCGCTCATGTCGATTCGCCTGTACGGCATCGCGGATGAGCAACCGGACCCCTGGACCTGGCCTTCGCCGACGATATGGCTGAAGTCTGGGACGACGTCGGAGGCGGGGCTTGAGGTCATAGACGACTTCGCACGGGACGAAGTGCTCGATAGAAGTCCAGCAGATCACGCCCGGAGCACAGCAGACTGCCATCGGACTCCTTTGCCTTCCCAGTGTGCTGTATGACTCGTTCAATAATCAAGGCTTTGGCTCAGTGTGCTATGATTGTGTATCGCTGCTGTGACTCGTAAGGTTTGTGACGAGTGATATACTAACTAAGGTGACTCACCTGCAGGTATCTGCCCCAGCGACCCCCAATCGCCGCGACGCCTTCCTTGCTGGACGCCCATCGCACTTGCGATCGCTACAGCACCGAAGTCATTGCTCAGCATCATGGATTCCGTTTCGTTTACGCCGCCCTCCAAGGATCGTTCTCCAGTCGACGACCTTTGGTTCGACGACGGCAACGTTGTCATCGCGGCCGGATCGCGTCTCTTCCGTGTGCATCGCAGCATCCTATCGCTCCAGTCCAGTGTCTTCCGCGACATCCTCTCCTTCCCCGCATCCGAGGAGCAGGACATGTACGAGGGGCATCCTCTCGTCGAACTTCCCGACGACGGCGAGGAGGTCGAGCATTTCCTCAAGGCGATATATTTACCGCAGTGCGTTGCAGGCGTAGCGCCTTGGTCAGAAAGCTCACAGATAACCGCACAGGCACTTTCCTTCGGCGAAAGGACCCAACGACCTTCCGTTTGAGGCGGTAGTGGGCGCACTGCGGCTCGCGCACAAGTACGACGTGCCCTTCCTGCGGCGGCGAGCCCTTCGCGTATTCTCTGCGGAGTACATCCTGGACATCGACAAGATCGAGACGATGCCAACGCCTTGGTGGAGACGTTCTGATCCTCATCGCGAAGACGACGCCACATGGTCGAAGTTCGTGACCGAAATCCTCCTTGCGCGCGAAGTGGGCGCGCTTTGGGTCTTGCCGCAACTATTGTTCGAGGCATCTTACGAGCATGTGGAGCGACTGGTCTCTTCACAGCTCAGCCAGGCCGACGTCAACAACTGCTATGCCGGATTTCAGAAGGTGGGCGAAGCGAAACTGCTGGGGACCCTCCTGTTTCAAGAACTAGTCAACGCCGGCTGCAGCTACAAATGTTTTCAAAGTCCTAATGGCATCATGTTCGCGCTGGAGGCTGCAGGGAAGTTGAGCGATCCCATACAGTTATTCAGCAGGGACATCGAGCAGAGAACACGCGTGGCGGTGCTCTGCGCAAAATGCAAAGAGCGCATCATTGAACGATATCGTCAGTGGAGGAAGGATTTCTGGACCTCGCTGCCTGGCCAATACTCCCTTCCCGACTGGAAAGAGCTCAAGGAGATGAGGCGCAAGGCCTTGGAGGTGCGGTCACTGTCTTACGCTGCTCCGGCCCGAGGTGAACGAGGATCTGACTTGCGCAGGGTCCCGTATAGGTCTTCTTCACTTGCAAAGGAGATATCGACTCTTGGATCTGGATACTGTTAGCGTCGGTATGCACGATGCCAAACTTGTATTGATGTAGAACTAACATCCTCTCAACAGGGTACCCGCCGAACAATCATCGTCACATTCTTTCCTGTAAAACGCCGAGTCAACTTGTTAGGGTATACTTATTGAGTTGGTTCTATGGCACAACCATATGGCTACGCATTTCTCATGTGGCATGCATAGGTAGGTAGGTAGGTAGCTTGTCTCGAATTCGTCGGAGGTTAAGTCAGGCAGTAGGACGGGGCCTGGAAAATATAGACACGTATGTGTGCTAGCGCTGATACACCCCGGCACACCAAATGGGAACTCAACGCGAGCTGGCGCATGCGTGAATGTGATGAGCTCGAGAGATGGTTGCGACAGTACTACTTGCAGTATTGTCCATGTCCTACTTTGCTACGCGCTAAGCAAGTAGGCGATGCCACGCAGAAGGCAATCGCCCGATACTCGACTACAAATGACTTCGCGCCATGACGACCCCTGCATATGCTATTAACATCGCGAGGCAGTGAGAGTCGCCACAAGTCACTTACTTTCGCACCTGTTTCCTCTCGCTCGTTGTCCTTCAATTCATCCCAATTCGGCAAGCCGTAGAATCCTGGAACAGCGTCCCACAGCTCCTGTCTGCAGGTATATAGAGCGCCCATGATCGCAACCTGCCACGACACGCAGGCTGCAGAGTTGTGTATCTGCCCTTCCGCGGATTTGCAGTCGAATAAGTGCTTTGGTGTGTCCCGCAAGTGAAAATCGTTGCCGAATGCGATCCAGCTACACTTGGTCTTGCTGGAACACGACAGTGAGACGTCCATCATATAATTCGGCTTAAAGGTCCCGCGTATACGCTGCAGTCCAGCGAAGCATGTGATGAGGATAGAGCTCCGCAACTCTTTGTCCGTCGCTTCACCACAGCCTACGATGTCAGAGGCATCCACGTAGGAGGCTTCGTAATACAAACGCGGTGATAGCCAGACAGCGTTTACTTCGCGAGCGAGGGAGATTTCCACGAGAAGAGAATCCAGACTAGGATGATCTATCGTGCTCCTCCACGAGGGAGTGCTGAGCAAAGGCAACCCATCAAGACCGGTAGAGTACGCATCGGAAAGTACGCGGAGTGCACGGCGTCGCAGGAAAGGGACGTCGAATTTTTGGGCTAGCCGCAGCACCGCGCGCAGCACGCCGAACTCGACCTCCTGAGAGATTCCAGGCGGAAAATACCTTGGGGAAGGCAGGTCGCATCAATCGACATCGCATAGTCGACGGCGAGGCGCTAGAGCACGTACTGCGGAAAATACACAGCCTTCAAGAAATGCTCCATATCGACTGGATCGTCGGATACGTTGATTAGCGGGCAGCCATCGTACACGTCCTGGCTCCCCGACGGAGGCAGGGAGAACATGTCTCGAAAAATGCTGGACTGGAACGCGAGGATGCCGCGAGCGGCGATGTAGGCGGAAGGACCGCGATCCGGCTACAATGACGATATTTCCATCGTCGAACCAGAGGTCGGGAACGGCAGACAAAGGAGGAGAACATAGGTTACTCATTGCGCTGCTCAATTTCGGGCCGTTGTGCGACTGCGACGAGCGTCAAGAAAAAGGCCCTCACCCTGCGGGTCAGTCACCAAGTCACAACCACCATGTCACATGGACGTCAGTCACGGACACCGTTGAACGAATTTTATTCGAGGATCATACAGCGTGCTCAGGCGGCAGAGGATCCCGGTCATGATCTATCGCACCTCGACCGAGGTCATCCACGCCCCACCCGTATTCATCCGTGGCACTCCGACGACCACCCCGACGACCATGATCAGTCATACTCCGTCCATAGTCAGTCGTGCTCCGTCTGTAGTCAGTCGTGCTCCGCCCGTAGTCAGTCGTGCCCCGCCCGTAGTCGTCCGGACTCCGCCCGTAGTCGTCCGTACTCCGACCATAGTCATCCGCATCCCAGAGAGAGCCGTCTGCGCTCGCAAACCTCCCTTTCGACGCCGCGAATACGATTTTGGACGTCGCAGGCCCTGCCTCCGCGTCCGACGTCCTATGTCCCGCATCCGACGTCGTGTGTCCCACGTCCGACGCCGTCCCAGACCTCAGCCATATCGTCGGCGAATGCCAGGTCCAGGCGTCCGGCCGCTCATCCGCGATGCCGTATAGTCGGATGGACATAAGGGAGAAGGTCATGCCTGTGTACGAGGTCAATATGAGGGGGATACGCGCACAGCAAAGGGGAAGAGCATGGAGAATCAGGTTCCCCGCCTGGTAAAGGACGCTTGTAAGAACAGAGCCACTCACCCCCGATGGGCAGCAGTGCGCACTGCACGATAAACATCTCCGACCGGTCCATGAAGGTGAGCACGATGAAGACCGCGTACGTGCAGACGTACGGGGCGCCCGTCTCGGCGACCACGCGCGCGATGCGGAGGAGGACAGGCTGGTGCGTCGCGTCGCGCACGCCCGCGCGGGAGGACTCGGCGTGTACGGCGCCGAGGCGCCAGATGAGGAGCACGGTCAGGGCGACGTTGAATGCGAGGGAGGCGGGGAGGCAGATGCGGATGACGAGCTCGAGAAAGGGGCCGAGGGCTGTTGGGATGAGCGAGAGGGCGCCGGTGACTGGTAGTGGGGCGTTAGGGGCGGTGTGGTAGTGGGGCGAGAGGAGGAACGGCGCAACTCACCAAAGGCGAGTATGAATAGTGGGGAGGGGAGGGCGAGGACCCAGATACTGTAGCTCCATGCGACGTAGGTGCGGAAGCCCTGGGGTCTCGGGTAAGCAACGACGCTCGTCGAGTATGATAAGTGTGCACGCACCAGGACGAGATCTCCGATGATGGTCTGTAGGAATTGAAGGACGCTGATCGTGCGTATATGCCAATGAGTGAGGTCGAACCACCATGCGTTCTGCGCGTAGACGTCTGGCGCAAGGTTGATGCCGTGTATGACCCTATACGCCATGAGCCCTGTGTCGACGCTCAGCTCCCGGGGTCATAGGGGTATAGGGGAAAGCTCTGCGACTTGCAAGCGTGAAGGAACGCTGCTATGTACATAGCAGCAGACAAGGCGAAGAAGATCTACAAGAAGTGTCATTCAGACAGTACCCGCGTCCGTATCGATGCAGATACGCACAATGAACCTCCGGGGCGTGAATCCCTTCTGAACCATCAGCATCGTATGTCGGATCCACACAACCGTGTAGACTCCTGACGGGTCACCATCAGGACGGGACCTGCAGTAGGAGCGCGAAATGCAGCATACCGAGGAGGAACATCTGAGGATGGTCAGCGCTCAATGATTAGCGTGATCGGGCGACTGTGAACGAACCTCTACCGAGACTGAGAGCACCGCGGCGACCAGGAAGGAAAGCATGGCGTCCCGTCAAACAGCGAGCACGGTACGATGAGGGGGGTGTGAGGACATCGGGGTTGAAAGGAAACGGGAGGGAAAGGAGGAAATGTCGTCTTCTGACAGTGACTCTGAGACTGTCGTGATGCGGCCTGTCAATCAAGTTCAATAGATCGGTATCCCCGCAGCAATTACGGAGATCGAGGCCCATATATCCATTGCCTTGCACGGTGGTCACAGGAACTCTTCTACAGCGTTTTCGGAAAACCTTGGCAAGAACAACTTTTTCTTGAGCGTTGCGCAAAAATAGTAAAAGGCACGAAACCAAAGATAGTTGTCGAGATGTTGAACGCCCGACGCCTGCCCGACGCGCCAAGCCATTCAGCGATGCAAGCCCCAGCGCTGCCTGCCCCCGACGCTGCGGCGGTGACGCCCGCGGTGCGCACCTCGCGTCGGCGGCGTCGCCAGTTCGTCGCTAGAGTCCTGAACCGCAGCCTGCTAGACTCTCTGATCTTGATGGATATTCCCCTTCCAGGTGTGACGGGGAACACCGTCAGGCCTGAGTCCCGACGTCGCCGCGCGGCGTGCGCCGCCCTCCCACCAACAGGGCAGGCGGTGCTGCATCCTCGCCGGCAAACGCGACACAGGTGCTTGGCGCGACATCTGAGCATCAAATTTGGATTTGTGCCTTTTACTATTCTTGTCCAACGCTCAAGAAAAAAGTTGTTCTTGCCAAGGTTTTCCGAAAACGCTGTAAGTAAGTATGCAAGTCCTTTGCGAGAACGGGTGGATTGTACTTGTACTATTGGGCCCGGCAAGGACCCTGCGCAAGGCTTTAAGCCGGCCACTCGCAGGCATAGGTATCATCCTGAGATCTTGCCGAGGCCTGAGGGTCGAGTGGCGTTGACGGTTATGAATTGCAACTAGCGCGTTTATTGAAGTGTCGACTGTCGCCGTCTGTCGGCAGCGTCGGCAGCCGACTATCATAGGACGACAGAAGGGCCAGAGCCCGGATTGAAAGATTCCAGCAAGATTCCAGAAACAGGACAATGAGCGTGGGAAAAGTCGACGGCCTTTGCCGCATTTGGGTCCCCGCGGCCCGGTTGACGGCTTGTTGACGCTGGCCACGACGAGCACAGGCGCCTGGTCATTGCGCCATGCGGTGATACCGACATATCGCTATTCTCCTTGACCGGAAGAGTTCTTACTGGTGCTTGAGAGGTGTACTCTCTGGCCTGTACTCTCACCGCTCTCACGACGCCGCACGATACCCCTCACGATCATGTACTCAGAGGACGATACCTCTCCCCCCTACGCATCCCGGAACCAGAAGTGTGCGTGGTCAACAATTCTCTCTGAATACAATGCTGAACTCTACTCTAGACATACGAACGGAGTGACGGCGTACGCGTTCGAAGATGAAGACAGCTATTCCCCTCGATCGGAGCTGCTCTCCTCGCCGCCCGGAGACCGCCATACCCACAAATCCAAGGTCCGCAGCCATACGCGCACCAAGACTAGACCCAGCGCGCGCTACCGGAAAGACCGCGAGCGCGCTCACGCCCACGAACCCCACAACGAACTCCTCCGCCTCCTCATCGAGCGCGAATACGAGGCCGACCGGCTGCAGCGCGCCCTCGAGAACGCGTCTGTACGCATTGACGCCGAGGCACAACGCGCGGCTGAAGCGGAACGCGTCGCGCGGGAGACCTTCCAGCACGTTCGGCTCGCGGGGACGCGCGGGCAATGGCGCAGACGGAGGCCTCCCGCGCGCGCGACGAGCTGGCGATGTACCGCGTTCAGGTTGCCAATGCCCAGCGCGAGATTGACCGCGCGCAAGAGGTCGTCCGGGGCGTCGAGCGACAGCGCGATGATGCAGAACGTGCCGCCGCACGCGCTCGAAGCACTGCCCGGAGGCTCACGCGAGAGCTGCTCGCAGAAGCTGCGCGGGAGGAGGGGCGCCTCGTCGGTTTTCAAGACGGTCTGCGACAAGCCCGCGCGGAGGTGCGCGATCCCCCTCGCAGGCGCCGCCGCCACCATCAGCGCCGTCGTCGCGCGCCTACGGAGACCGAAGAGGAGGGCCCTTACTCTGACGACTACGACTATGAGTACTATGGTGACGAGTACGACTACGATGCTGCGTACGCCGCGCGCCACACTCCCCGCAATCGCGCCGCGGACGAGACCCTGCCGAGCTCCCCCGGCGGCATGCCCATGCGCACGGTCGACGTCGGCCCGATATCGCCGGAGACATCCGCATTTGGCCAGCCCCAGCCAAGCCCCCACCCGCTGTCCCCGCCGCGCACTCGCATGTCGTTCCCGACGGAGGGGGCGCCCACTGAGCCGATGACCGAGCCGGAACCGGATCCGACGCCTGTACTTGAGCATCCTCCAGGGCCGTCGCCCTCCGGCTATGTACCGCCACATATGCGCACGCCGAGCGTTCAGACCTACAGCCTTGAGATTCCGCCTGCAGAAGAGGTCGAGCGCGAGATCAACGGAAGGGGGACCTTACGGCGGAACTTCAGCAGCTCGCGTCGTCCTGCACAAGCCCGTCGAGAATACGATCAAGGCAGCGCATCGCAACAGCCGATATACTCGAATCCGCGTCGCCAGTACGATGATGATGAAGATGACGATGAAGACCGGTCTCCTCCCGCCGTGAGGCCCGTCAAGCGTTCCCCAGAAGAGATCCTCGCCGAAGCACGACGCCTCGCGGAGCAGGCGCGCCTGCAGCAGATCGCTGATCAGCAAGTCGCCGCCATGGCCCGCGAGGAAGCCGGCGGAGGCGGCATCTTCAGCACCCTCCGGCGCACACTCACCGGGAGAAGCTCCAAGAACGGCTACGCGGACGACGGTACGGGCGAGCACAAGCGCAACAAAACTTGGGGCTTTGGTATGCGCCGCGAGCGGCCGGGCCTGCAGCGCAACCTCAGCGTGATCGAGGAGCAGAGCACGCCCTCGTCTGCCAGGCGCGGGGTAGGACACCAACGCAGTCAGAGCGAGAATGTCGTCCCGCGCATGCCGTTTGGACGGCAGGACATCAGCCCGGATATCCCGATCTCGGTCCAGCCGCCCTCGCGTTCGCCGACCACGCCGTCCAAGCAGACGCCGTCCAGGGACGACATGCGCGGCTCGCGCGAGCACCTGCCGCGGAATGACGGCTTCCTATCCCCCCGCATGCAATCCGGGTCATCGTCCTCGCGCATGCAGAACCAGCAACCGACGGACTACGGCGCGCCCATGCCGCACACACCCGGGTCGCACTACGTGGACGACTGGGCGGGGCACTACACGCCGCAGGAGCGCGCCATCATCGACGCGGAGGGCTGGAAGGGGCTGCTGCATCGCACGGAGGCGACGCCGACGGGCACGTCTGTGCGCGGGGGGCCGCCGCTAGCGCCGTCTGGCTCGTCTTCACGGGGTGGGCCCTCTTCCGGTATGCGAGGGCCGCCGGTGGCTGCGTCCGGCTCGTCCTCCCGCGCAGGTGGGCGCGCGGGTGGGCCGCGCCGCATGCGCTCCGCGACGTCTTCTCGCTCGCAGGCAGGACCATCTCGGTCACAGGCGCCACCCATGCACGCCCCGCGGCCCTCTGCCCCTGTCACCGCGCCGCCTGTCCCCTTCAGCCCCCAGAGCGTCACGAGCGGCCTCCGCGGCAGCTCTATGACGACGCGCGAGCACCAGATGGCGTTCAAGGCGTCGCCCGCGAGCGCGTTCCCGGCGCTGCCGTCGCCCTCGATGGCGTTCCCGCCGCTGCCGCCGCTCGCGCCGACGACGTCTGCGGAGCCGACGACGCGGCCGGGGAGTGCGATGTCGAGAAGGTCGGCGCGGTCGTTGAGGGCGGAGGCGGATAGGGCGCGGGAGGCGAGGGATGGGGGCGGGGATAGGATGAGGGAGGATAGGGAGGACCAGGCGCGGCTGGCGAGGGAGCTGCACCGGCCGAGCTCGCGGGCATCGTCGTATGGGCACTACGACCCGTCGACGTACGTGGACCCGGCGTTCGTACGGTCCGCGGAGGACTTGACGCTACCGCAGCAGGCGACGCCGAGGTCCAGGTCGGCGGAAATGGCCAACACGCCGCGGTCGAGGCAGAGGGCGCTGTCGCGGGAGGATCTGCGCTCGCGGCAGGCTGAGGACCCACGTGCGCGCCCGCCCGCCCCGCAGTCGGTCGACTCGCGCCATTCGCAGTCGGTGGACTCGCGCCAGTCGCAGTCGCGCGGGACGTCGGACGGGTTCGGCGCGGAGACGGACGCGAACACGAGGGCGAATGCGAAAGCGAGTGCGGCACGGGCACGCGGGGGAGGTAGCGCGCCTCCTCCTTCGCAGCAGTCGGCGAGGGGCCAGCCTTACGCGCCGCCCGCGGCCTACCAGGGTGGACCACCTGCAGGTTTTCAGGGTGGACCTCCTGCAGGGTTTCAAGGAGGACCGCCTGCAGGATATCAAGGAGGACCGCCCGCGGCTTATCACGGCACACCCTACGGAGCACCACCCGCTGCATACGGCCCTCCGCGACCGGCGCCTAACTATCCCTACGCGGCTGCTGCGCCGCCGGCTGGCTACGCGCATCCGAATGGCCACGCTCCTTCGAACGTCCACGCCCCTCCGAACGGCGCGTATGCTGCACCGGGGGGTTATAGTGCGTCACGGAGCGCTGAGGGCGCAGGCGAGCCCTTCGTCCCTCCTGCGGCGCAAGGAAGCCCCGTTATCCCTGAGCGGCCGCCCTCACGCTCGCGCTCGCGCTCACCGACACCTGTGCCCGTGCCGCCGCCGCAACGGGGCCTGCGGCGGGAGCCTTCTGCGTACACGGACCTGAGCTATGCGTCGCAGTAGGGTGGCGGGTGTCGAAACGTTGGATGTTGATCAGACAGTGATTCCTGTTCTGCAAAAGTTGATGTGTGGTGTGCTGCTTTGTTGTCTGGGCTGCTTTACGACTGCTTCATGTATGTATGTATATGTGTTGATGTGCGGCTGTCGATCTGCTGTTTGTACGTGTACTGTTAAATGCTTTGCTTGTACTTGCCACTACTCGTTATTTATTCAAGCTTGCAATTTGGGTCCAACCAATCGCTTGCAGCCCGCCTGTCTCAATCCTGTGGATCTTCTTGAGGTGTGTACAATGTATCGTTCCTGTGCTCCGCTGACATCTGTATGAAGGCTCTCAGTATCTGCGCAGCCGCTTGAAGCGCACTCAAACGTTGTGGGTCCGTTGACGGGAGATGCCGAAACGCGTACCAATAAAAGCGCGACTTTGAGACTATGTATTCTCTCCCCAGCCTCTCCCAGAGCTCGTTGGCATGTCGTCTACGAGTGCGAGCTGTCGGCATGGCCTTGCGCTGCTCAGCGTGCCGCTTCAGACTCAACGTCGCTCAAGCGCTCAATGCCAGTACCGGACAGTACGCACACGTTGCCTTACGTTGATTCATCGCCCCCCGCTGACCATCTTCTCGTAAAAGGCCTTACTTGTGCTCGTTCAATCTTCAAGCTGTCTGACTACAACCAGTTGCCCCCTCGTACAAGAGCTTACGCAGCTTATGAAGGTGCTGTCTTCTTCCATCGTCTTATCGCGCCCTGACACCGCTGGTGCTGCTTCTTCTCGACACCCTGCACCTCCGCTCCACGTCCGTTACAGTGGCCGCTGGACGCTGGAGAGCTCACTAGGCTTCTGGAATGGACCGACCGCGTACAGTGCGGTGGGCTTGCGAGGGAAAAGGAACCCCTTATGGGGATAGCCCCGCATGGACGATGAGAAGGGAGCGCGCGCCGCCCCTCGCCCAACTGCGTGTGCGGCGCGTTCGATGAGGTGCGCATCCGTCTTCGCAGCGGTGAAGGCACAATTCTTGTTCGGCGTGTTGCGTACGCCGTCGCCGCCGCGCCGCGGCCGCAAGAACGACGATGGGCGCGTATCAGGGCGCAGCTTCGGACGGTAGACACCCGAGGAACTGCATGTCGCATAGAGCCTGCATAGAGCAGTGTCGGGGGACAATTGCCGGATGACTTGACGAGGTGGATGGCAAGATGAAGAGATATGTGGAGAGTGATGCGCATCCTGGGAGACATGAGGGTCCTCAGCGGGAGCTTCGATGTCACTGGTTGCTGAGCACAGCTATCGTCGAGCATCGTCGCAAGAAGTTCCACTACGCTGTCTGAGGTCAAATTTGGCGCCACTGGCTAAGTGTATGGTAGAGGATGCATGTCGTCAGAGGCCAGCGCTCAGCGCAATGCATACAACGTCTCAAGCAGGTACCGCCGTATGAAAATATACTGACTCGGACAGCGCCGACTTGAACATACTAACGGGTCGAAAGAGATCTTTTCGCTGTATCTGAAGGCGATCATATTTATGAAAGTGCACCTCTTCGTACTTAGGAGGGAGGAGCCTGGGAGGAGCGCCGCGAGAGGGCCGCGGACAATATGAAAATCAATCACGCAAGTTGAATTGAACCACGTGAAATCGTGGGAGACCGTGAGAATGTCCGCCGCCACAGGTGTCTTGGTCCCGTCTTCCACCATGTTTCGACCACGATGGGTGCCGACGGTGGCATGCCTCTGCGTAAAGCCTCTACAAATACGAGACCTTCTTTCTGCTCGGCTTATGCTACGTGCCTTTGCGTCATGCGACTGGACTGTCTATCGAACTGGCTCTATCTATCTTCAAGTCGCTTCCGCCAGGTCCAGACACCATGCCTCATCCACTCACCTGCCTTCGCTACTGAATAGGATCGAAGATGGACATATCATCTATGACTTGCGCTGAATAGCTCGCGCGCGGGCTGTCAGGGCGCTTGACTACAAGATGGACGAGAGAATGAGCACATCAAAGAGGAAACAACCTGACAAGCGTGCATGGACTGTCTATCGCGCAATCCAGCTCAGTACTCATGGTTCTTGTGTCCAACATTGTGATGGAGTAATATTCAAAATGTCTGCGATGGCCACCGATCCATGCCCCGACGGCTCCTTCTCAGCTTGCTGCTGTCCATGCGGTGCGCCATGTTGTCTATCATCTCTTCGAACGCTGAGATAGAAGTTTGCACTACTGGCGGATGGCCATACACCCCGCAGCTCAGTAACAACAGGCGCAGACATATCCGAGATGACTGCGATGAATGCATGGTCGGTCCCTCATGTCTGAAACTAAGTCGAGGACTTGTACTGACAGATTTGACGCGATAGAGAGTCAACCAAGAAGAAGACGCCAATGTACGCAGAAGGCGCCGACGTCTCTCCCTTCGGCACCTCATGACCTAGCTGCAGCGCTCATGCCTGCATCACCTGGGGACTTCAAAGAGGCCGACCTCCTGGCATGCGACCGATGCACTCTAAACACTCTGCTCGGCCCTTTCTGGCTTTCCTATTCACTGTCCAATTCGGGACTCTCACTGGTTCTATTTTCTCCGAATTCTACCGCGCCCTTTTCTTGTTAGGTATCCATATTTTCCTCCTTCTTCATATAAGCATGAGCTGATTGTCTTCAAGCCCTCCACGCGCGCCGCCTGTTCTCGCCATCTGGAACCTCCGTCGCTTCTCGCTAACGGGCGCTCTTCCCATTGCTCCATCAGGCCGTAACTCCGGATCCTCATCCACGAAATCACACTTACGCGCCGAGCTGTGCTGTCCCGCACGCGCGTTGCTAATCCACTGCGAGTTTGTCACAGGTGCCCGCATCCGTCTCCCATCAAAACCGTATAACATTATTGCTGATTCCCATACCGTTCGACTAGATAAGACGCGCGCACCCTCAACGACGCCGACCCATTCTCGACCTCGACTCCCCCCCCCCTCCTCCCTTCAAGATGCACCCGACGATGTTGCCTCGCGCTGTGCCATCGAACAACGCGTCGGGCTTACTGCCGCCGGCGCCGCCAAACTTGGAAGATGAGATCGCCCCCGAGATCGTGTGGCACCTCAATATCGTCCTCCTCTGCCTGCTCGGTCTGCTCGCCCTGACACGACTTCCTCGTGTGGCTGCCCGACTCACCGTACCCTCGGAGTGGCTCACGGGTCACCTCATCTGGTACAAGGCCGGGGCTGCGCGCGAGCAGGAGAAGCAGGAGGTCATTGAGCCAGGCGCCGCCACTCCTGTTGATCGTCGTGCACAGCTCGGCGAGAAACAGAGCGCCATCACGCTCTCGCAGAGCCAGACGTTGTCTTCTTTGCGTGCGGAGGAGGGCGCGGAGCACGCGCCGCCGCATGTCCCTGCGTGCCCGCGCGTGCTTCGTCCCCTGCTGGCGCCGCTCCACTGGCGTTGGAACAAGGGCAACTCGGTCGGCCAGCTCATTCTCTGCGTCCTTTGGTCCGTTGGCATGTTGTACGCTGGACTTTACGACTCGAACCCATTCATGAACCCTGGTGCGTCCCTCAGCCTCTCGATGCGTTCGCAAGAGTCCTGATGTTCATCCCAGTGCGTGCCGGCGCCGTTGCCGTCTCGCAAGTGCCGTGGGTGTTTGCTCTCGGGACGAAGGTCAGCCCTATAGGGCTTCTTCTCGACGTTGGATACGAGAAGGTACGCGATGCCTTTCGTCCGTGCTAAACAGACCTAATACGAAGCGCAGCTCAACTTCCTCCATCGCCACCTCGGGCGATTCATTGTCCTCGCCGTCAACTGCCACGTCGTTGGTTTCCGTGCGTCCACCCCCTTCACCGCTAACGCTGCACACGCTGACAACGCCACAATTCAGTCTTCAAGTTCTTCTGGGAGGACGCGTTCTTCGAGGCCATCGTGGAGCCCGCATACGTATGGGGCCTCGTCGCGACCGTCTGCATGGATTTCCTGTTCATCTTCTCCACCTCCTACGTGCGCAACAACTACTACAACCTCTTCTTCTGGTCGCACACCATCTGCCTCATCATCCTCATCCCGGCCATCTACATGCACAAGGCGCCGCTCGTGAACTACGTCATCGCCATCGGATCCATCTACGCCTTCGACCGCGTTTTCCGCCTGGTGAAGACGCGCGTGCAGCGAGCGCACCTGCACGCGATGCCGGAGATGGGGATGGTGCGTCTGGAGGTGCGCGAGCTCAACGCAGGGTGGCGCGCTGGGCAGCATGTGCGCGTCCGCGTTCTGAGCAGCGGCATGGGCCTCCTGGCGTGGTCCGAGATCCACCCGTTCACGATCGCGAACATGCCGGGCACGGAGTCCGGCATGGTGCTCATGGCGAAGAAGTCGGGAAGGTGGACGGTGCGTGCTTTGTCCTTGTGCCTTGCGCGTTATCATGCTTATTGCTTGTCGTAGCATCGCCTGTTCAACCTCGCCAAATCGCGCAGCGCTGAGGGCGATGAGGACCCGCAAGTGCGAGTCATCATCGAAGGGCCGTACGGTGGCCCGGGCGATGCGATATTTTCCAGCTATTCGGCCGCTATGCTCGTCTGCGGAGGGAGTGGTATCACTTTCGGGCTGTCCGCCATGTACGACATTCTCCAGAAGGACGCCGTCAGCCAGAGCCGGGTAAAGAGCATCCACCTTGTCTGGACTGTTCAGGACGTCGGTACGTCGCGTCCCTTTTGCTATCGATGTGAACAGCAATTGACGGACGGTCTAGGCTCCATCACGCCATTGCTCCCTGAGTTGACAGCGCTTGTGCACTCGGCGAGGCACACGACGGTCAACATCTCGGTGCATTATACCCGCGTGTCTGCTGCGGGCGCGGCGGCCATCGCGGAGGCGACCCTGCCTCAAGGTATGCATATCCATGTCGGTCGTCCTCACATGCACCACACGCTCGACAAGATCATCACCAATACTGTCTATGACGACGGAGAGAGGAACTCTGGTCCCTACTGCGGTGTCTTGGTTGGCGTGTGTGGACCAGTTGCACTGGCGGACGATGTACGGAAGACTGTGGACCGTATCGAGGGCGCGCGCCGCGATATGGTCGGTGGTATTGAGATACACGAGGAGGTTTTCGGTTGGTAGATGTGTCGTTCGTATTATTTTGGGCCTTTGTTGTAGACGCTTTTCACGACCAGCTACGACTCCTTATTTATCATTAGACTTCGGCGGGCGCGCATGTATGTTGTACACACGTGTATGCTGGCTTGGCTTTGTACAACACCCACTCGCTCGCGAGTCGTCATCACTGTGACTGTAGCTAGTATAGTTATACATTGCTACCATGTTCTTAAGCTCCAAAGCTCACCTGTATATGGGCGTAACGACCAATCATGAGCGAGACAGTCAAGAGACAGTTCTGAGTTCTCCTGCTCGTTTCCGGCAGTTGCCGTAAGTCGTGACTTGGAAGTGACCAGCACCTGACATAATTGACACGTTGCTGGGAGGCTGTCGGGGCAGTTCCGTTTTCTTGCCATTTTCTTCTGTCTCCGAATTCCCGTCGATCTGAGTTGTAGCACGCCGATCAATCACTTGGTCCTCGGGTCGTACGTGGTCTTCTGCATGCACACGGCCATCTTGACATTCTAGTTAGGCGACTGTATTGGAGCGCAATGCCTGGAGATCTTCCGCCGGCTCTACCACAAGAGCTTATCGATGCCATTCTCGATACCTTAGCTGCTTATGGAGGAGAAGAATGTCTGCGACAATGCGCGCTAGCCCACCGATCTATGCTACAGCGAAGCCAGCAACTTCTCTTCGCCACCATAGAGCTGGAAGTCCCGCATTTCATCTTGAGCTCGAATGCGCCAGCTACACCCTCGCGAAAGCTGCTCATCGTCCTGCGCCATTCGCCACACCTTGGAAATTACGTACACGAGCTGTCCATCGTTGAGATCTCCGGTCCTATTTCGCAGGAACAGGTGGTCAAGCACGGCATTGCGCGCGAAGTCGCTCTGCTGGATATTCTCCCGATGCTGCGTGCGGTGAAGTGGCTGAGGATAACAGCGCCTCCCCGCTCCTATGTCGGCGATGACTTCATTGATGCCCTCGCGATGCCGTCCCTGCTTCACCTGTCTCTATACACGGTCACGTTTCCGCTCTACATCCTGGATCGTTTTCCGCACCTTCGCCATCTCACCTGCCATGAAGTGCATTGGATCCCAACGACGCATGAGCCTCGAGATACTGCCGCAATCCCGAAGGTCAAGACGCTCACCGTGTCGGGGAAGCTGGCTCTGCAATTCGACATCTTCCTCGGTCTTCTCGCTATGTATCCACCGTATCTCGACAACCTCATCGCCTTGGACGTCAGCGAGCTTCTCGTACCGGATTTCTATATTGAGCAATTGCTGGATCGCTGCCAGTCGAGCTTGCAGCAGCTGCATACGAGATATAGGATCACCCGTGAGCTTCTTTGGCATTGGTTCCGCCTTGAATCCTTCGTTCTCTGACGACGATCTTTCAGAGCCAGCCACCAATGATATCCCGAACTTTGCGGCCCTGCCTAGTCTGCGGGATCTAGCTATCCGAGACATCACCCTCAGGAATGATCACAAACATGGCGCGTGGTCGTGGCTGTTAGCTACGTTGCAATCCTTGCGTCCGTTGCGCCGTCTTGTGCTCATGTTCCTACTGGACTCTACGGAGACAACTACGCGGGACGCTGCAGAGTGGCGGCGCTTGGACGAAATCCTTGACAGCGCAGACATACGAATCGAACGTGTCGATATACATGCGAACGAATTCGACTGGATGGAAGAAGGCACAGTTGTCAATGCAGCTGCTATTGAGGTTGCCCTGCCTTGCGCGCGCAGACGCTTCGGTCAGAAAAGGCTCGCTATTCTCGACAATCGCTGGTGTGAGTGATATGATCCCGCATACCTGAACAGACCTGAGCGCAAAATGTACAGGCATAGGGCCTCCCCCTGGGTGGAACGAATGATCAATCGGTAACCTCTCGATTGTGTTGCAGACCTGCTCGTGAGTAGCGCGTATGTACATTGCCAGAACAGAGTAACTGCTCACCAGTCTAGAGACGTAGTTTAACGCGTAGTAGTAAATCGCTCAACAATTTAAGGCGATGCGTATCTTTGCTACCATACCACCGATGCTGGTATCGGATGAAGCAAAATTCGTCATTGAGTCCCAAATTGCTTCTGTATACTTCACATTTCTAGACCTCTGGATCGCCTAACCCCAGCTGAGTTCGTTCAAGTGGCCAAAGAATCGGTCCCCCTTGCTCTCAAATGCGCGCAACATCGCGGCGACCTCCTCCATCTCACTCTCCGTCATTCCAGCGTGGAATTCTCCTTGATCCGCGCCACCGACTTGGAGCCGGGATCGGTATGATGGTCGGCAGGCCCGGTTTGCCGCTCATCGCGCAGACCCAGGCGATGGCGATCTGAGCGGGCGTGCAAACTTGCGTGCGCGAGATCTTGGACGAAGTGGACGAGTCGAAG
>VDMD01000097.1:0-94825 GCA_007026445.1 Schizophyllum amplum | reverse complement strand
CCTCCTCGTCTAACATGCAGCGTCCCTCCTCCCCTGCCAGCCGAAATGCGTCCTCCTTTACTAACTCACCCCCCTTTAGGCATGGACGTCGTCAAGCCATCGAGAGCAAGGGCACGAACAGCGGCACGCCGCAAGCGAAGGTCGCGATCGGGGCGTGTGCGAGGTGTAGGTGTGAGCCGGATATGGCGTGTGGGGAGGTGTAGGATGTAGGTAGGAGTGGGTGTAGGTGGGAGTGAAGGGAGCGGCAGTCCCTGATCTTCAAAACATCAGTAACAGTATTCGCCAGGTCTGAACGACCCCATAATCAATCTCAATTCATAGTACGCCTAGCCCGAGCTTTGAGTGTGAATCATGCTTTGAGTCTGAATCGTGCTCGAAAACGCCTGTTCAGTATCTTCCAAGTGTCTTCCGAATCTTGGAATCGAACTGTCCGAATCGCAGTCACGCATACCGCTCATTCCAAACCTCTTGCATACGGTGCTCAGCCTGCTGCAGCATTACTTACAGTAAGTAAGTAGCATACCGCCGCCCGGCGCGGCAGCATATCATCGGCCCGAAGTTCCGAGTGGCGCGCCCGATCAATTATTATTCGGATTCCTTTGTATTTTTCCTAGTCTAAGTAACCATTGGGAGACTACTTAGTCTAACCAACCTCGCGCCTCCTCCTCGTCCTCCTCCCCCCTCCCCCTCCTCCCCCCTCCCCCTCCTCTCCTCACCCCCCTCTCCCCATCTCTACTAGCATGACTCTGTCAGGGCCCTGCGCACGGCCTGCTAAACGCCAGAGGACTGACGATGTGGGAGCCTCCGTGACAAACGGCGGGGAGACCTCCGCGAGAAACGGCAGGGAGACCTCCGCGACAAACGGTGGGGAGACCTCCGCGAGAAACGGCGGCAGGACCCCGCAACGAACGGCGGGGAGACTCCGCGACAAACGGCGAGAGCTCCATCGCCGCCGCGACTCGTCACGGCACGCACTGGTACCGCGACGGCTCTATCGTGCTGCACGTCGACGACGTCCTCTTCCGGGTCCCACCAAACGGTACGAAAGCTCGCGTGGATCATGACGACAAAGGGCGGATTACGACGACCAGGGCGGATTTACGACGACAAGGGCGGCTCACGACGACAAGTATAGTAAAGCTGACGCGCGGCACAGATCTTAGAAAGGCATTCGGACTTCTTCAAGGATCTCTTCAGCGTGCCGGCAACCCGAGGGGAAGAGCAAGTGGAGGGATGCCCCATTGTACGGCTAGGGGCGACAGAAGCGCTGACTGGGTCCACCTCCTGGATTGCCATGTAACGACAGCATGTAGTGCGTTGACAGTCCGCACAATCGTCCCGAGCAACCCGCACTCACATCCGCAGCTTCGAGGCCCTCGTCTCGCAGGAGCTCAAAGGACAACTTCCCCTGCATATCCGGCATCCTGCGCCTCGCAATCAAATTACCTCATCACCTCCTACCGGCAAACGATGCATCGGCATCTTGTCTTGCTACTTCCCCTCCGGCGCGACATGGACTCCCCCAAAAGACTTTCCTGGAGGCATAAGGCCGAGTCAGTGCGGCGCCATGATCAGCCTCGGCCGGGAGCTCGACCTCCCGGCACTGTTACCATCCGCTTTCCTCATCCTCGCCAGCTATCTAACCATATCCTCAAAAACCGAGTCCATCTACACCATGCCCTCCCTCACAACGCAGGACAAGGCCGACCTGTGCCACGGAACGCTCAGCTTGCTGTCGGCACAGGCCGATGACATGTTCCCCTTCCCGCACTTCTTCACACCCGCCGAAACGTGCCAGGCGTCCGGCAACTGCTCTGTAGAGGCGGGATCGAAGAACTATCGTCGGCAGCCATACCGAGTGTTTATCTTTGTCCACGAGGATTTTTTGAATGTCAAGGCTGTGGTATGCGAGGCCTGTTGGGTGAACGTGAAGAACATATTCCGCGAGGGGCGACAGAAAACGTGGGAACGCCTACCCGAGATATTTCATCTGGGAAAGGACTGGAACGAGCTGCGACGCATCCAGGACAACGACTACTCGTGAGTCTATGATACTTCCTTCCCTTCACACGCTGACTTGACTCCCTCGGTAGATGACTGTGCACTTGATTACGCCCGTACACTATGTATTGATGAATAAAACCATCCCCGTCATTCATCGCGTTCACGCCAGGGCTTGCGGAGTCTTGGTGCGTCTTCGGGCTTGTGGCTGGCGAAGCAAACGGCGCTTCGAAATTGCAGCTTCTCGAAGCGCGGCTAGGCTGGAGCTCATTGATCAATCTCAAGTCGGGCATGCATCGAAACGAATCTTCCCACACTGGACTGACGTGGTGACGGGTAAGTGGAACGCATCCCTTTGTTCCCCGAACGGGTTAGGCTGCGAAGTCGTCCCGGAATGGCAGGACTTGTTCTTGCTTAACGTGACTCCATGGCCTTGCTCGACGACGACATGGCCCTATATAACGTACATCTGAGGATGATGCAGGCCCATCACACCGTCCTCTCACCACACCTGCCATCACACGCCTGGTGCGGCGTTCATCTGTTTAGCTACCGCGGCGCTCGTCCATCAGGCTACCGTGCCGCTCGTCTATTCAACTAGCTATCGCGGCGCTCATCCGGTGAGGTCAGTAAACTGCTCGATTGCCGCAAACCTAGCTAACGTGGTCTGCAGTGTCGCTGTCCTTGACGCGTCTGGGAATGTCAGTACTAGTATTGCCCTCGTTGCTACCTCCCGTCATCCCGCATGGCGCGCATCTGGTCAAGCTGCCTTCTCTGAGCCCGCCAACGAGTCCGGTTATGGCCGGCCGCCCTGATGCTATACACGATGACCTCCCACCCGACCACGTCCCTCCGATCAACCACCTCCCCGTCGAACTGCTCGTCGAAATCTTCTTCCACACACTCCCTTCTCCCGACGTCTTTTGGTCTTCAGCCTTTACCAGCTCATGGTACGGCAATACCTTCCGTTTTCGCAGGGGTCCGATTGCATCAGCCACCTCAGATGCTGCTGCGTGTATATCTGTGCCTACACCGCCTATACCTCTGGCCCTCCCCGCCGACATGGTCGTCCCCTCGCCCGTGTTCCTCCCCTCGCCCATGGTCCTGACGGCGGTCTGCGCGTACTGGAGGGCCGTCGCAATAGGCACGCCCATGCTTTGGAATAGAATCATCGCGGGGAAGCTCGACACCCCTTGTCAGCTGCGCTGGGCCGAGCTGCACGTCGCGCGCTCGAAAGATCTCCCCCTAGTCATCCGCGTACGCGCGTCGTCGCTGGAGGCCTTTACTGGAACCCGCGAGGCCGCGCTGTTCGACGGCATGCTCCGTGTTCTGATGCCCCATACTCGGCGATGGCGGGAGGTGGTTCTGGATATCAGCAATCTCTCGACCTGGATGCAGACTCTACATCCTTTACCCGGGTCTGCAGAGTATCCAGCGCCAGCGGCCCCTCAACTAGAGTCAGCGGCCCTCCTGCGCCACCAAGGCCAACAACAAAGCACTTGCAGAGCTTTCTGGAACTGGGCTATGTCATCACCGGCCCTGCGGTGTGTCACTCTTGACTCTGAATATGACTTCCTGCTCCGTCCCAATGAGATTCCCGCTGTCTGGGATCATATACGAACAGTCAATCTCTGGCATCGGAAGATCGGCGTGTTGGAAGTACTCAATCTTCTGCAAGCCCACCCGTGCATTGAGGTCCTTCACGTTGACTGCTTGGCGCGGACAAGCGCTCTAGTTCATGGTATGGACGCGGCGACGCTGCCGCGCCGCCGCGCTTTTGCGCCCCGTCTCCATACCCTCGCCGTCGTGAACAATATGCGCATGGGAGTTCAGTTCTTCCGCCTCCTCGACGCGCCAAAATTGCGCCATCTTGCCGTCTACGACTTTTCTACCACGCCGTACGCAAATTCAGCATCCCGGTCTCGCATATGGACGGCTGTCAAGGACATGCTGGCCAGCTCTCCAGCGCGGCTTACCAGTTTTTACTGTCGGAACAGCTGGCAGGACATGTTCATGGATATCATCCGCCTCGATGCTCTGCAAGACGTCAAAGAGCTATCGTTCGTGCAGGCCACATTCGACGACAAGCTCGCGGAGATGTTGGTGTTTGATGACAAGACACGATTTCTGTCACAGCTCGAAGTTCTGGCGCTGGGCGAGTGCCGGTGCCGCTCTCGCGGGAAGCTAGATGATATGGTCGTTTCACGAGCTGGTACCCTGAAAGTGCTAGACATCGACCAGCCAGCACCTTTTTACGACAGGGCCGTCCTCGAGGCGGCAAAGGCACGAGGGCTGAAATTAAAACTCTGTCTTGAAGAGAATTGACGGGGATTCGTAGTTCAGTTGCAGTCCAGCATACCACTGAGCTGTTTCGGCGCAAAACGTATGTTGATGGATGAAAATATGTGACGCCTAGCCGTTCGCTTTGTCCGCTACAAACTGTGAACGGGCGAGATAAGACTCTGCAAGCCGAGGACTCCACGGTCCAGGCGCGTTGAAGATGATTACAATGTTTACATCAATTGATACGTATTGTACGGGCGTAAGAAAGCGGACACTCATCTGCGAAGAGGATCAGTATATGACGGTAAGGCAGTATTGCAAACTCACAAGTCCATGGTACCATCTTTATCCTGGATGCGTCGCAGCTCATCCCAGTCCTTGCCCAGGCAGAAGATCTCGGGAAGGTGCTCCCAAGTCTTCTGCCTGCCCTCGTAGAAGACCTCCTTCAACTTCGTCCTGCACACTTCGCAGATCTTGCCTTTGATACGCGTAAAGTCCCCCTTGTTGAAGAAATAAACTTTATGCGGCTGCCGGTGCAGGGGCGCAAAGTACAACTCAGGCGCGCAGTTTCCCCTCTCGCAATTATCCGGTGGCGTAAATGTGTGGGCGAACGGGAAGAGGAAATCCACTTGCGCGGTGAGGAGACGAAAAGTGCCGTAAAAGATGTCGATTCTGTCCCTGGGTGGTATGGAAAGCGTAGAGTAGATGACATCTGCCGTCTGAGTGATTGGTTTGAGGGTCGAAAAGGTCACAAGCAGCAGATAAGCGGACGGTAGCAGCGCCAGGAGGTCGAGTTCCCGGCCGAGGCTGATCATGTCACCGCACTGATTCGGCGTGATACCACGGTCGAAGTCTTTTGGCTGGAACGTGGCAGCAGACGGGAAGTGACGAGACAATATGGTGATGCACTTCCTGCGGTAGGCGATGATGAGGTATTTGGTCGCCAGGCGCAGGATACTGGAAGTGCAGGGGAAACTGTTCTCGAGTGCCCGCGAGGCGAGGGCGTCGAAGCTAATTGAGGTGTGAATCAATGCTCGGTATAATGCTCCAATGATTCACGCACAAAAGGTTGTCGTACATGGCATCCAGGAGATGGACCCAGTCAGCACTCTTATCACCCCCTAGTCGAACGACGGGGCAGTCCTCCACTTGTTCTTCCCCCTCGGGCTGCGGCACGCCGAACAGATCCTTGAAGAAGTCCGAAAGCCTCTCTAAGGTCTGCGCTACGCATCAGCCAACCTTCTCGCTCATGATCCATTCAGGCGTTCTCACCGTTTGATGAACCCGAAAGAGCACGTCGTCGACGTGCAGCACGATGGAGCCGTCACGGTACCAGTGTTTGCCATGTCGAGTCGCGGCGGCGGCAGAGGCTTCCACCTCGTCGATCACGGAGGTTTCCCCCTCGCCAGTTCTCTGGCGTTTAGCTGCCCGTTCGCAAGGCTGTGGCTGATTCATGCTGAGGGAAGTGCAGCCGCTATGGTAGTTGGTTACTGGTAAGTACTTACAAACGAACTGATCGAGACTCGGGCGCTAAACGGATCATCGGGCCGATGCGCGATCATGAATCAACAAGCGCCCAAACACCTTCTTCGACTTGCTGCTGACGGTCACCTAACAGAGCGTCTCCCTCCTGGCAATATTTCCTCCGAGGATGCACCAGCTGACGCGACTGCCAGACATGTGACCTGCCTCCTCGTCGCACGCAGAAGCTGCTCCGACGCCGTCTACCGTGATGATCTTGCGCCATCTCTCCCGGGAGTCCCTTTGCCAACTTTTTTGCTGTATACGTTGGTCAATGACGGCGCCCGTGCGACCAACGCGCTCTCTTTCAATCTCTCAGACTCTGCCCTATCTCTGGAATGTGAGCGGCCCGCAGCATGCGCTGCGCCCGGGCGGGGGTCACAAGCAGCGAGAGACTAATGTGCGCTCAGGCTTTCCCCGATGTCTTTGACCCATCAGCTACGATTTGCAGTGAAGGCTGGCCAGTCCGACCTCTGCGTGATGTACGCCTAGCACATTACGAATACACATCTTGCTGATAGCCTGCGCCACGAAAGGGATGGGCACGCTGCCGGCAATCTCCTCCATTCTGGTACGCTCGAAGCACATATCAATGGACTTATTGTTGACACATCACTCAGACGGTTACAACAAGACTCTGGCCAATGTACTTACGCTTTGTGCGAGCAGCGCTGTATAATTGTGATTCAAGCGTTATTGTTTTGCCATTGTTCGCCGTCTTCTCGGGCCCTTATAAGGACGCGTGCCCTGGACAGAACACGGCAAATCGTAGGCAATTCTCGCATTCTACCAGCACCTTTACCTCTACAACCTCTCTACTCTGAACTCAGGGATTGAATTCGACTATCACCGGTACGTTGGCGACTTCACAAAACCTTCTTCGGGTTGGCTGAATATTCTGTCCCCAGGTATGATGGACGACAATCAGTTCCGCCACATTCTCAAGAAGGATCAAGACTTCTATAATCTATTCCTCCGCACCATCGCTTCCGACACGGGAGTCCTTCTCAGCGCTGATCATGCCGAACGACAGAGGCTCTATGGTTGTATCCTCTCTGAGTATGCCACCAACAACGAACGCCTGCGATCACTTCATGGCCACGCCGGTCGTGCGCCGCAAATATCTACCGTCCCCGACGCCTCTGTCGGTCCGATAGAGCACCTTCGTCTTTGACCGCCGCTCCTGCGGTCCAAGAAGACAATATTCGCTGCCGGTCTCGCAGCCGCCGCACGTGCCTTACCACCAGAACAACGCACTCGGCCTTCTCGTGTCTGCGTCCTCTGTTCCCGCCGTCAAATCGTCCAGGATTGAATACGACAACGCTTACAATGCTGTGGTCCATCCGCGTCCTCCACGGATTGTGCCGTTCGGCCAGTCACTTCCGCCCACGCCTTCCGACTGGGTCCAAACGGGTAAGCTTTTGTTTCTTCATACGAATAGTCTAGCTGATATTTCGTACTAGAGGAGCTCGGTGCTGCGGAGGCTGACAATGGGATCCACGAGATACCCTCCGATGAGCCGCTGTCGGGCTTCGCTGATATCATTAATCTTCCGGAGGATCTTTGGCCATACCCAGCAGTGACCTCGGTGATAAGCAAGGCGAAGCTTGTACCGCTGCGAAAGACCATAGGCACGAGGATGCAGGTAATGATGCCTCACCTACCGTGGCGCTGAGAGGCTCATTTTCAACAGACCGTGACGGTATTGAATTGCCGTTGGCGCTGCCGCGTGCTCCTCCGGTTAAGGAACGTTTTGCGGCTACCGTCACCGGCAGCATGAGGGTGCCTACCGAAGATAAAGGGATCACCTCGTCGACGAAGAAGCAACTGCACGCCACGAAGCTCCGACTTGTCTACGAAGAGCTTGACGACGTTCTTACGGTCGTCATTGACGACAAAGGCAGGGAGCGCACATTCGACGCCGATCTCGCCTCCCTGATTGATCATATCAAGAGATCCAAGACCGGCTACGCGAACGCAGGCCGAGGATTGCGGGTTCAGCTTCGCACCACGCGCGCAAAGAAGCGTGCGCCTGTCGACGCCCTATTCTATGCCCTGTTCACGGACGTGACTCTTTCCCAATTCTGGAAGGACATCGACCTGCAGATGCCGAATGATATCTTGGACGACGCGGGAGCTCCTAGCTCATACCCTGCACCTTCTGCTTTGACGCTGAAAAGCGTTTCATACTCCGGCACCAAGCAAAATGTCCCCTACCCATGGACTTCTGTCGATCTCCTCAGCGGTTTCGACGTCACCTGCCTGGATCTGCGGTGCGATGTCACTGTGGACGACTGCGTCAAGCTTGCCGAAGTTCAAGCTACCTCCCGTGACGTGCTACTTTCCTTGAAGGTAGCGCATCTTGCTGCTGGTCAGGCCGATACGCCAGGAATTCCAACCGACACAGACACATACAACCGTATCAAAGCCCTCACAATCTCCTCAATGGCGCCCGACGTCGTATTGGAGGACATTTTTGGCAAAGTCTGTCCGCAGACAGGCCTATGGCGCCTGTTGTGCAATGTTGCAGGTTTGCAAATTGGTGCTAACCTGTGGCAGTGGTTTGTAAACTCTCGGGTCAATCTGTCTTCGCTGATGGCTGTTGACATTCAGTATACGGTCACTCAAAGCATTGGTGTGCAGAAGCTTGCAGAGAGTTTCTCCCACATCACACCAGTAACCCGAGTCATTGGCCCGGACATGATGATACTGCATGGCTCAGCTTCGATATAATGATCACACGCACAGAGATGATTGTGATGTAAATAAGTACAGTGGTCACTGATTTGTAAATATTTGTAAAGTATCGTACTCATGGTGTATTCTGAAGATATAGAGTCAAACCTCGTGCTTTCGCCGCCTCAAGGACCCTCCTGTTATACGAGTTTGTCAGATGGTGAATGTCTAGCACTTTCAGTGTGCCGACTCGTGACATGACCATATCGTCAAATGTGCCGCAAGAGCGACACCCGCATGTGCCCAGCGTTAGATCTTCGAGACGCGGTAGGAAGCGTGTCTCGTCATCAAGAATCAACATCCCCGCGAGTGCGTCATCGAAGGGTGCATTCACAAATGACAGTTCCTCGACATCTTGCAGTGCATCGAGGCGGATGATATCCAAGAAGATGTTTTGCCAGCTGTGGGCACAGTAAAAGCTGGTAAGCCGTACTGCAGAGCTGGCCAGCATGTCTTGGATAGCCATCCATATGCGAGACCGAGACTCCAAGTTCGGGTACTGCCTACAAAATTCGTCGACCGCAAGATGGCGTAGCTGCGGTGCGTCGAGGAGGCGAAAGAAGTTGAAGCCCATGCACATATTATTCACGAGGACGAGGGTGTGAAGATGTGGCGCGACAACGCGCGGCAGCACGGCCACGTCAATCTGGGAATCTAGAGCGCTTGTCCACGCCAGGCAGTCAACGTGAAGGACCTCGATGCGCGGGCAGGCTCGCAGGAGATTGAGTAACTCCAACAAGCCGACGTCCCGGTTCCAAAGATTGACGGCCTGTATTTGATCCCAGGCAGCGGGAGCCTCATCAGGACGTAGCAGGAAGTCGTATCCGGAGTCAAGGGTAACGCGCCGCATGTTCGGCGACGACATGGCCCAGTTCCAGAACTCTATGCAAGAGCCCTGTTGTTGGCCGTCGCGCCGCAGGAGGGCCGCTGACTCCAGATGAGAAACAGCTGTCTCTGTATCCTCCTCTGACGCCGGTAGAGGATGCAGAGTCAGCCTCCCGGAAAGATTGCTGATGTCCAAAACCACCTCCCGCCATCGCCGGGCATGGGGCATCAGAACACGTAGCATGCCATCGAACAGCGCAGAATCTTGTGCCACAGCGCGGGCATCTCGCGCCACAATGCAGGCCTCCTTCGACGACGCGCGAACGCGGATGATGAGGGGGAGATCTTTCGATCGCGCGACTTGCAGCTCGGCCCAGCGCAGCTGACAAGGCGCATCGAGCTTCCCCACAATAATTCGATTCCAAAACATGGACGTGCCGATCGCAACGGCCCTCCAATACGCGCAGACCGCGGTCAGGACCATGGGCGAGGGGAGGAACACGGGCGACGGGACGACCATGTGGGCGGGGAGGGCTAGTAGAGGTATAGGCGGTGTAGGCACAGACATACATGCAGCAGCATCTGAGGTGGCTGATGCAATCGGACCCCTGCGAAAACGGAAGGTGTTGCCGTACCATGAGCTAGTAAAGGCTGAAGACCAAAATACGTCAGGAGAAGGGAGTGTGTGAAAGAAGATTTCGGCGAGCAGTTCGACGGGGAGGCGGTTGATCGGGGGGACATGTTCGAGTAGGAGGACATCGCCTTCAGCACCAGGGGAGTCGGATGAAGCAACGGGCGAGACAGCCGGAGCAGCAGCCGAAGAGGGAAAAGATGGAACCTGTATCAAAAAATCAGGACAGTGGCGAAAGAAAAGACGCGGGTACTTACCTCATGTTGAACTGTACTCATGAGCCGAGCCGGGTTCGTCGTGGATTGAGCCGGACTCGTTGACGGGCTCAGCGGGGGCAACTCGATTAGATACGCGCCGCGCGGGATGACGGGAGGTAGTAGCGATGCGCTGGGGGTGATCGTTCTGGTATGCCCAGCCGCTGCAGCTCTGCTGTGACCGAAGGCCGCAGCAATGACATAGCTTCGGTGATGATGATTGTGAAGGTATTAAGGAGGAGTTCGAGGTGAAAACGAGAGTGTTGCAGGTGATGTCGAGAAGCAAACACTGCTAGCCACGTTAACCGGAATCGCGGCATGTGTAGACATCAAGCGCACCAAGATGAGCGCCGCGTAATGATTTACGTCGCTAAAGGAGCGCTGCGGTAGCGAGATGGGCGAACGTCGCACCAGCAGCTGAGGTCAGGACGCCGCACCAGGCGTACGAAGGAAGGTGTGGTGGGAGGGTATGATGGGTCCGGACTGGATGCATCGTCGGATCCGTGTCTGCTATAAGTAACGGCCATGGCGTCTGTCGTCAAGCAAGAACAAGTCCTGCCATTCTGGGACGACTTCGTAGGCTTCATGGGGTCGCAGCCTAACCCGTTTGGGAAACAAAGGGATCACTGTCGAGATTGAGCTGCGGGGGCGCCGCGCCATCGGCGAGCCAGCTGACGGCCGGGCCATCCGGGTGCTTCTCGTTCGGGAAACAAAGGAATACTGGGATTGCGTCGAGGGCTACTCATTCAAACGTGTCACCGCCGGCTGGAGATAAGATGTTTGCTGAGCTTGAAGAAGAGGCATTTGGGCAACATGAGCTCAAAGAAAGACATGGTACACAAAAGACATGACAGATCGATAGGTGACGGTCAGCAGCAAGTTGAAGGTTCAGAATCATGGGCGCTTGTTGACGAGGACTCACGATCGAATCGGTCCGATGGTCCGTTGGCGCCTGAGCGCTCAATCAATTCTTTGTATCGTCCACCCACTAAGTATCGCAGCGCTTCCCTCGGCATGAATCGATCAGACACTCGCGAACGGGTAGCCAAACGTCAGAGAACTGACGAGGGGGAAGTCTCTGTCACCGCCGCGACTCGTCACGGCACGCACTGGTACCGCGACGGCTCTATCGTGCTGCACGTCGACGACGTCCTCTTCAGGGTCCATCAAACGGTGAGAAAGCTCAAGGGAACCATGACGACAAAGCGAGCTGATGCGTAGTACAGACCTTAGAGAGGCACTCGGACTTCTTCAAGGATCTCTTCGGCGTGCCGCAACCCGAGGGGGAAGAGCAAGTGGAGGGATGCCCCGTAGTTCGGTTAGGGGGCGACAAAAGCGTTGACTGGGTCCCTCTTTTGGATGCCATGTACGACACCACACTGTAGTGCGTTGAAAGTCCGTAGAATGTTCCCGAGCAACCCGCACTAACATCAAGCAGCTTCGACGCGCTCGCCTCGCAGGAGTTCAGCGAGATCTTCCCCTGCATATCCGGTATTCTGCGCCTGGCAACAAAGTACCTCATCATCTCTTACCGAAGGAAGTGCATCGTCATTTTGTCGTCCCACTTCCCCTCCGGCGTTACGTGGCAGGCAAAACCTGCTGGCGTTGTCCAATGGGGTGAATGCTGCGACATGATCAACCTCGGTCGGGAACTCAACATCCTAATGCCACTGCCATATGCTTTCCTGCGCCTCGCTACCTTCGTGGCTACACGCCATGGCTCAGCTGCCCTTGACGCTGTAGTGCCCTCGCTATCACCTCAGGACAAGGTCGACCTGTATCGAGGAGCACTTACCCTGCTGGCTGCGCAAAGCGATGACATGTTTCCCTTCATCCACACTTTTGCACCATCCGCAGATTGCCAGGCCTTTCTCGACTGCTCCTTGGAAAACGCACTGCGCAGTTATCGGCGGCAACCGTACCAGATCTACTTCTTCACTCCCGAGAGTTTTGGCACTATCAAGGGCAAAGTTTGCGACCCTTGCTGGACGAAGGTGAAAGATACCTTTTGCGAGGGCCGCCAGAAAACATGGGAGCGCCTTCCCGAGATATTTCATCTGGGCAAGGACTGGGACGAGCTGCGACGCATCCAGGATAACGATGGTACCCCCAACTCGTGAGTCTGCGATACTTCCTTCCCTCATATCAAGATATACTGATTCTCTTCGCTTGCTCTTCGCAGATGAATGCGCTCTTTTCCCAGCCCATACACAATATATCGATGTATGCAACCAATATGACTGTCATTATTCACTGCGTCCCACGTCGGCTTGCGAAGTCTCACGGGCGCGTCTGGGTGAAGCTGTGATGGTCGGCGAAGCAAAGGGCTCTCGCAGCTCGTCGAGGCGATCGGCATATGCCCGAAACCTGAAAATGTAAGGCTGACGTCTGATGTATGATATAGTGGAACTTTATAGACGAGGAGTGAGCGCTTGAGCGACGACACCAAGTCTTGAAGCTTGAAGCTTGACGCGACGCACTGAGCAAGGCGCGATTCAACTTCGGCGTTGAGCGGGATATCGGGTCCTCGCGTCTTTGTTGTACTTACAGTGCAACTTTCCTTCATCCACATTGCTTGCTATGCCCGACGAAAGGAGCTCTCAGCCAGCTCTCAAGCGTCAAAGGATCGATGATACAGAGGAATTCAGCCATACGAGCGCTATCAGACACGAAAAACACTGGTATAGCGATGGGTCGATCGTCCTTCATGTCGACAACACGCTCTTTCGTGTACATCAGACGGTGAGCTTGCGATTTCTATACAAACAAGGTGTTAGGCTGAAGGAAACTGCTTTTAGATACTAGCGGGTCGCTCGGCCGTGTTCAAGGACATGCTGCAGGTACCGCAGCCCGTCGCCGAGGAGATGGAGGAAGGCTGCCATGTCGTGCGAATGGCGGGCGACGAGAGCTGCGATTGGTGCACTCTGCTGGATGCGTTATACAACTCTATGGAGTGCGTTGCTTCCTCCTCTTCTGTTGTTGACCCTTGTTTCAACTCATGCTACACAGATACTTCGACCAGCTGAGCACTGAAGAACTGGACGACAGCTTCACAGCGATCTCCAGCATCCTTCGCCTTTCGACCAAATACCGAATCACCGTGTTCCGCCGCAAGTGTATATACCTCTTGAGCCAAGGCTTCCCCTCCACCTCGGATTATTGGGAGCCCGGCACCATCCCAGAACCCAAGCTAGCTGCTCAAATGATCGTGTTGGGTCGAGCAACGAACGCGACGACTCTCCTCCCGAGCGCATTCCTGCTGGCGGCCAGTGGTCCGAAGGACAAAATCTATGAAGACATTGAGATCAGCGCTGCCGACAAGAACATCCTTTACCACGGCTTGCTAATCATCTGGCGTTCCCAAACAGGCGGCATACTTCCTTTCGTGTACGAACAAATTGTTCCATCGGAATGCCAACTCGGCGGTTGCGTCAAGCCTGCGTACTTCTCTCCGCAGCACTTGCAGTCCAGGCAGGGCATCTATCTGTTTGGCTTGCAAGATATCGTATCGGCGTTGCGCGAGGACGAATATACGATATGCGACGCATGCGAGCAGGAGGTCAGGCGTATCATCACGCAGGGGCAGCAAGAGTTTTGGGCGCGTCTTCCCGAAATATTCATGTTGGGCAAGGATTGGGAAGAACTGCAAAGACTTCAAGATTACGACGATGACTTGTACGCACCCATGATTTGCTCTATATCTGCGGTGCACTTACTTCTGGATCAGGGAAGGCAATTGTCAGTAACTTTGGTCGCTGATATACGAGTTACATAGTCGCTTGTACATTCTGGAAGAGCTCTTATTCATTCCGTATATTCTCAGACCACCGTCGCTGCCTTCTCCCTCCCCATATACGCCACCCGCAACGTGCTGGGCTCCTTGAGCCCCCACACCGTCACCTTCTGCGCATCTCCCGGCATCACATCCAACGAGTTGTCGCTCCACTTCAATCCTGCGTCATCACCGTCCACGGTCAGGAAGACGCCCTTCGCTGGCTTGCCTGCCGTGATCGTAAGCTCCCGTGCTCCGTCCTTGCCCATATCGCCCGTCGTGATCTTCAGCTCGGGGTCGGGGAAACGCAGGACGCGGTAAGGCTGCGGCCAATCCACGCCTCGTGCAATCACAGCGCCTTCCACGCCCAGCGACGATCCACTCAGCGCCACCAGCCTCGCCTGGACGACAACAGTGCAGCTGGTCGTCCACGCAGGATCACCCGACGGCGGCGTCTTCCCTTCCTTCGGCGGCGCCGGACACGGGATCCCAACGAGTATGTCTGTCGACCGGTTCGGGAGAAGGGTGACGTCGTGCGTGGATGTAGCTGTCCAGTCGGACTGGAGGTCGACGCAGAACAGCTCGAGACGCGCCTCTATGGGCTCCAAGGTGGCGTTGCAGCCCCAGACGTCGAGCTTGGCACCATGCGATTGGATAGCGGCGAATTCGTAGTACTAAAGGTCAGAGAAAGACGTTATAAGCGGACTCAGACGAGCGCCGATCAAGGTTGCTTACCTGCCGGGGTCTGTCCGTTGGACGATTGTGAATGACCTAAGAGAAAATCGTCAGTTTCCCCGCACTTGACTGCTTACCAAGCTATCACTCGCCTCGCGATATATCCCAACCGACACTGGCGCCAGGTGCCGCTTCATGGTGTAGTAGATGGGTTTCGGGCGCAGCTGTGAGGAATGAGCTCAGTTCTATCCGCGCCGAGATAACGCTCATTCACTCACGAAATAATCGATAATCGCCCACGACGCGACCGGCCAACAATCGTTCGACTGCCACACAAGCGCACCGGAAGTCTACATATACCCGGTCAGCTCATTCGTCCCCTCAGCCTTTATATACATCACACGCACATATTCTTTGCCAGGCCCGGCCCATTTGCGGCGCCAGGCCTGGTAGGCCCAGCCAACGCCGTCGCTCTGCATCATCTGGGGATGGTGTTGTCAATACAGCCCGAACATCTTCGCTCTACTCAAACGCCGAAGAATGAGCACGACAGGCCAGCCACACACACCTGTGTATGGAACGCGTACGTCTCCAGATCCTCCGTCAGCCGGAAGTTCTCGTTCATCACGATCGCGAAGCGTCTCTCGAACGAGCCCGCGCGGTTGTGTTGCGCGACGAGCGGGGATTGGGAGTAGTACTCGCTCGCCGGCGCGTCGCCCATCCAATGTATGATGGTCGACATGACAGGGAGAGACGGCAGGCCGAACTCGCTAAGGGACATGAGTTCTACGACCCCGAATAAGCAAACAACGGACACTTACGAGACAAACCGCCCTCCCATATGGTCGTACTCCTGGTACGGGAGCTCCTTGCCGCCCCAGATGTTCCACTACACATGAACATGATCAGCCTCCTCGAATGGACTCACCACGTAAGTAAATATCTCACCTGATGCACATCTCCTATGGTCGGATCCGCCGTATCCCAGCCCTTCCCGCCATACGGCGACCCACGGTGGTACGGCACAGCAGGGTCCGTGAGCGCGCCGACAACCTCCGGGAAGACCTCCTCGTAGAGCTTGCGCGCCGGCAGCGCGGCGACGTCTGAGCACATCACATTGCGATCAGCAAGATGCCCCACCGCAATTTTCAAAATCGCACTCACCTCCCCACTGCAGTACCATTTGGTAGTCCTGCATCCGCATACGTGTCAGTATACACCGAACCTCTGCAGACAAGTCGCTAGACTTGCCTCATTATTCCCACAATAAATCGCCAAACTCGGATGATGGCGCATGCGCGTCACATTATCCACCACTTCCTGCCGCACCGTGGCCACAAAGGCAGGGTGCGCAGGATACACGCCGCACGCGAACTGGAAGTCCTGCCAGACGAGGAGGCCGAGGTCTGTTGGGACAGGTGTCAGCTCGTCAGTCGTGCCATAAAAGCACATGACTGACCATCACATGCGTCGTAGAAGCAGTCTGGCTCGTACACCCCACCGCCCCATAGGCGGACCATATTCTGGTTCCCATCGCGTAACAGCGTCAGCCACGCACGGTACCGCTCGGGGGTTAGCGTCGTCAAGAAGTTGTCCGCAGGGATCCAGTTAGAGCCTGTCGGGGTAAGTCAATACTTCGACCACGAATATGGACGACTCAGCAAGAAAGGGAGTTCAACGAAGAAAAGTGGCGAGCAGAACCGCGCCACTCACCTCCCATGAACATCCGCACCCCATTTACCCTGAAGAAGAATGTGGTCCCGGTCCCATATTCGTCCGCCTCCTTCAGCGCGTCCTGCACGAGCTCAACGGAGCGGAATCCGACGCGCTTGGTGGTACTGTCCAGCGCGGTGTTGTCCTGGTAGGCAGCCGTGTCAGATGCATACAAATCTCTCAGCTGGAGTATGTCGGATATACCTCCGCCAAAACCTCCACCTCCACCTCGTACATATCCGGCGCGCCGTACCCGGTCGGCCACCACGGCTTCACCTCCAAGTTGGTCCATGAAATGACGTCCTTGTACACCGTTCCATGCGCCGCGGCAGCCACATCCGGACCTGACAGCCGCGCGAGGCGTGAGCAAGCTTCGGGATCATATCAAAAACACCCGCACACACCGACGGCCTCGCTCGCCACAATTTCGTCACCCGTCAACGACTTCACACCAGCCGTGGGCACGCCCCCGGCTTTCGTCAGGTCCACTTCTTCCCTCTTGACCTCCTGCCCGCCGCCCTTCTCGCGGAGCACCACTATAGCGCGGGCGGCGAGACCATCGACGGTGAGGTCCAGGCGCAAGGTCGCTCTCGCCTTCGAGCCCCTCGTCGGCGTGCTAACCAGGCTCGCCTTCGTGAACACATCCGCAATCCGCGCGTCGAAGAACTTGAGCGTAACCGGGCGGTAAACACCACATGTCATCAGCTCGGGACCCTACAAGCGTACGCAGACGGACAATGTCAGCAAAAGCATATAGTCAAGTAACACATGGGCGTTGACTTACCCAGTCCCACCGCCAGTCGTACTGCGCCTTGCGCACGTAGACTCTGCTCGGCGCGCCAAGGTTGGTCGACCCCGCGCGCACACGGCCGTATTTGGCCTCCTCCGCAAGCGCAAGCGCCTTCGCAGACTTGAAGTGGATGAGAAGCACATTTTGCGCCTTCAGCTCCCCCGGCGCCAGCGCATGCACCCAAGTCCGAAACTGGTTGTCCGACGAGAAAATCCGGGTTCCATTCTGCAAACAGAAAACAGCATATATGCGTGTCAATCAGTCGTTAAGTCATGTCTCTTCACAACAGCACAGAAACGCACCAGATACACATCACATATGGCATCCAGGCCCGCGAATTCGAGCAGCCCGCGCCTCTTCTGACTGTCTCCGGCGAACTCGCACTTGTACAGCCATTCGGACTCGCCGATCCACTGGATGCCGTGCTCGTTGGAGCCGATGTAGGGGTCGGGGATGAGGCCGGCCTTGCGGAGTTCGACGTGTACCTCGGAGGGAGATGTGCGTGCGGGGTACCAGGTGGAGGTGAGCGCGGTGGGGGGCACGGAGCCGTCGATCAGGTGGTTGGCAGGGTCGTCGATGTTGGTGGGGGTGGCTGGGGGGCGGAGACAGCCGAGGGGTGGATGACGGCGAGAAGGCAAGGCGGAAAAGGATTGTTAGTCTCTGTGTATGCCGGTGTCGCGCAGACCGCTCACCTTCTTGTGCGCCTCCCAGCTTGAGTTCATCAAGCACCGCGCCCTCCCCGCGACGCTTCCATGCCCAATTCGAGCTCAGAACGATCGTCTCGGCAGCAGGCATCGTCGTTCAGGAAGAGGTGAGCGTAAGTCGATGGTACGAGCTGTGTGTCCCTGGACTTCTTGTTGACGTCGCGATTGATGTTGAGCTCGGGTAGATTGTTCGTGCTGCTTGTCTTGCTGCTGCTGTTCTTCCTGTAGTCGCCTTGGGTCCTATAGTCGCTATTTGCCCTGCAGTCGCCGACGCTTCTAAGGGCGCTTATCGTGATCGCCCCACATCATCCCCCGCTCGACTATATAAACGCTGTCCCCGGCCCGCCCTTTGCGCGAGGGTGAAGCGTACAGGCGCCGACGATGCGCCGAGGTCATGAGATTAGGTCGGGGTCAAGAGATTGTCGCGTCTGTGCATGAGAAAGCCGACGCCAGGGGTTGCGCCTCCGAGGCCGACTCCGTTTTCTCTAGGCAGTCGAGATCGCTGTCATCGATGGGGAAGCGGGGAAGTGACGTGACTGTTCGTGTTGTCACTGCGGTCGTGTTGCACGCCTTGGAGTCTGCGGACAAACCTGGAATGAGTGCAAGGTCGCCACACGTACTGCGTCGAGAATGTCGATCATCAACGTAGTCTGTCCAAGAAAACGCTAGCTGCGCAGATACAACACTCGAATAACAATAGGTATATAGCCCGAATACTATAGCATAGGTATACTCAGAACACTGTCCATGGGGGAAAGCTAGTATGCACTCACATCCTCCGCTGCTGTCTTCATCCGTCCCCTTCCTCCAATCCTTCTCCCATCAGAGATATCACAGCAGGAAAGTCTCGAAGAGATCACAACAAGAGAGTCATCGCGCCAACAATGCCAGCAAGCAACAGGGCCGACCCTCCACTGCTACTTACGAGCGCTCGCGCACCGTTCTCGCTCGACACCGTCGTCGCTGCCGGCGCACCCGGGTTCGACGTGCGGGTCGGCGTGCGCATGCTCGACGTGACACCAGCCGTTGAGGTGAGCGTGATTCTAGACGTCACGTCCCCGGTCTCGGAGGCCGTGGAGGCGGTGGCGGGCGCGGAGGAGGAAGTGGTGGTCTCCGGAGCGGAAGAGCTGCTCTCCTCGGCGGACGAAGACTCCGTCGACGCGGACTCGGTGCTATAGGCGGGGTCAGCGCTGGCGCGAGAATAGAGGATAAAGACGCGCACCTGCTCGACTCCGCGCTCGACGACTCCGTCGTGGAGGGCACGCTGTCGGTGCTCCCGGACGCGCTGCTCTCGGACGCGCTGCCCTCCGAGGTACTCTCGCTCGCCGAGCTCGTGTCCGTCGTCGTGGGCGAGTCCGTCTCCGAGGTGGACGGGGAGTCCGTGATCGACACCGAGCTGGTCTCCGTCGCTTCCACCGACGTCGTCTCCGTCGCTTCCACCGAGGTCGTCTCCGTAGCCACCGACGTCTCGGTCGCGGTCTCCACCTCCGTCGTAGACTGCGCGCCGACAAGAAGGGCGGCCGAAACGACGAAAAGAAGGGTAGCGGGGCGCATGTCGAGTCTTATGCGTCGAAGTCGGTCTTCTGCGTCGAAGTCGAGTCTTATGCGTCGAAGTCGGCCTTCTGCGTTGGACTGGGTTCGAAGTTATGCGGTTCTAACTGAGTGTGATATTCCGAGCCCTTGACCGTCCTACGTAGCCGTCTTGAATGGGCTTTCGATACAAAGAGCGTAGCAAGCGGATACAAAGAGCGTAGCAAGCGGGGACCAAGGAGCGTCGTGGCCGTGCTAGGCGCTGGGCGGGGGAACTATATGGTCGTCGCGGACAAGTTGAAGTAAAAGTCGCGGGCTCTGTTCGCCGTCAGCAATCTTCCTGTGACATCCCTCTCACCTGACACCTCCCACGCAATGAGCTTGTTGAACAGCCGCAGGCTGCGGTGTCACATGCCGTTCAATGGAGAGGGACGGCGCGAGGAGCGCTGGCAAGTCCAGAGAGCATCCGTAACGATCCGTTCAAGGCTAGTGCGTCGTCAAGCTCGTCGTGCCATGAGATCTGTCGAAGGAACAAGGGTGAAGCAACATCGCGGTGGAAAAGCGCGTCAATGGCATGGGTCGATCGCGTGGATCCACGCGACAGTGACAGGGGACAGAGGATTTGTTCACGTGAGGCGAGGTTCAACTTTGAGATAATTGTCTTCTATTACAATCGTATCGTAGGGACAGACATCAGCACAGCTGTATCCTAGAAGGATATCTGTATAGACAATATATCTACTCAATGAACAGAATCGCATGTGTCCGTATTATACCGATGTGCAGATGTGCAGAGCAGACATTATGAGTCGTCACAGTCAGACAGCCCACTTACCTGGTTATCAACGTTTCAATATCTTGCTCTAACGAGCGGTAGTGGCTTCAAAACCCATGCCAACCGGCTTCTATGGCGGTGGCGGGATGCGCCCATACTGCAAATTTCCATTGTGGGGTGGCGGCGCCGCAGCGAAGGTACGGTGCGAGGAGGACGATGTCGAAGAAGGAGAGGATGTCGAAGGGGGGAAATACATGGGAGAAAAAGACGACACCGTCGAAGCAGTCGCCGGAGAACCTCTGGAAGGGCGCGAGCCATGTGGAATATGAGAAATCTCCGGCGGACCTTGTCGCCTGAGGGAGTGTGGGTGCGGCGCATAATTCCGCAAGGTGGGGCTCGGAGAGGAAAAGAGAGTGGAAGGGGTGGCATGAGACGGCGGAGAGGAATAACGAGCGGGTCGGGCTGGGTTAATCGGCGTGGGAGACGAAAGAGAATACGGCGGCGTGGGGAGGTCGGAAGCGGATGCAGGAGCACCGTGAAGCTCTCCACGAGCAGGAGAAGCGTGGCGCTCTCCACGAGCAGGAGCAGCGTGACGCTCTCCGCGGGCATGAGCAGAGTCATGCTCCTTACCGCGTCCGCTCGGGAACAACAACGACCGCGGGAGAGTAAGCGGAGTCTGCCCCGCCATCGTCGTCATCCATTCGCCGCCCCCATAATCGCCCTCCATCTCGGGGGACGCAGATCGACAATGACCATGACGATGCAACCGGTCGCGAGGTTCGTTATGAGTCCCACCACGGCCCCTGGTATCGTGCGTGGCCCAATCCGCATCGCTGGGGTATGCTTGCGGCGCACCATAGACAGTGTTGGCAGGACCCTGCGCCATGGCCGCATCTCCTGGGTATGGCGGGATGATTGGGGCTTCTTGTGGTACAGGTGCGTAGGGGCTTGACCTCTGCGTAGAGCGTGGCCGCTCCGTAGAGCTCAGACGGTCAAGGGGAGACGGCATCTTCACATAGGCCGGCACTGCATTTTGTGGCGCGGTAGATGGGAAAGGTGTGGCGGATGTGACAGGCGGCGCTGGGAGGGTCATATACGTCGGAGCAGGCATCTGGGACCGGCCCGAAGGAGTTGGATGATGTGCTGGAGTCGTGCGCGCATGGTGTCCACTTCGCCCACGGGCACGAGGGAGTCGATGGGATAGGTCTGACCGCAGTTGTCGCGTAGCCACTTCTCCAGGTAGTCCACCGTCCACGGGAAGTTGCTCACGTATCTGCAAACATGGCATGATGAGCAAGCACCACCTGGCGCGAACGGGAAACACCCACTTGAGTATCAGACATATGTCCGCCGGGTCCCAATTTACGTAGCGCTGGAGCTTCAGCGCCACCGTCCAGTACGACGGCACGCCCAGAACGACAAGTGCGCGACCCTTGAACAGCGTTTGAGACTCGGCCACATGCGGCTGCATCGCAGCCTCGTGTACGGGGTCGTGCAGATGCCCTTCAATGCTAGCATATGCAGTCAGTAGGCGAGCTAGAAGCACAACAAGCCAAGTACGCACTCTGTATACTGAGGAATCATCGCGTCCGCGCTCGCGTTGAGCCAGTCGGACCCGACGCCCACGCGCGCGGCGGCTTCGTGCGCGGCCCAGTGCAGGAGACGCTCCGCGTCGGGAACACCGCGCCCGCGCCACTCCGAGGCGAAGGTCGTGCCGAGGTAGTTCACGTCGCGCGTCGACGTGCGGCGCGGCGTCTGCTCCTCGAGAGCCACCTCGGGGTGCAATAGGATCGCAGCGCCGCCGTGGACAACGAGCGTGACGGTGCGATCGCCGAAGACCTGCAGGAGTCGCGCGTCCAGGTGCGTCAGGAGCGTACGCAGCATGGACGGCGTGAGCGGGACGCGGTTGGGTTGCGCCGAGGGTGTCAGCGCGCCAGAGGGGTAGGGCGCAGACATCGTGGCGCTTATTTGTGGCACGGTGGGAGAGAGAGAAGACACGCGGGCAGACAAGGCGAACTTTATAGGGTCGAAGGTCATAACACGTTCCCACGATGAAGCGCCTGAGTGCAAAGCGTGTGATGCTGTTATGCTGTTGGGACAAGTCATAAGAATGTGAACTGTGAGTTTTGTACCTTAGGAGGAGGCTGCACGGGCCCGTTAAGTGCTGTCAGACCACCCATTGTGTGGCGGAAGTCGTACGTGAGTCATGGCAGACAATAGGCGCTTCGAGAACATGAATGATCAAGTTCGCATTGAACGCGATGGAGAGTATTAGGTCTGACAGTTGTCTGGCAGCGGTGTCCTGAGCCATAACAATTGCACAGACATTCTCTAGAGCGGTGAGACGGAGCATGATGTATTGAACATTCGTGAGCCACAGAAGGACGAGAGGACAAGAAACATGAGGAGAAAGATCGAGATGGGTCATGCAATATGCACGTGCACCATAACGGTCCGAGGACCGGAAGTTCAGATGTTGAGATGCCGAGCCCAGTTCGACTTGACACCGTCCGTCGCTGTCGCAATCCGACATTGGGCTCATCTGCATGATCTTTTATGGCACCGCGCTCAAGTTTCCCTCGCCAGAGGCCTCTTCAGAATATCCAAATTGAATAACTTAGGAAGGTATGCATGTGCCGGCGAGGACCGGCAATGACCTCAGCGCCTCAGTGAAGGCAGTGCATAGCTGTTTCTTCATCTTCACACCCTTCCCCGCACCTTCCACAACGCCGCACTACCAACAGACAAGCCTGAGCACATACATTCGACGCGTGGACCCGCGATTGCGCAGTAGCGCGCAGTGCCCGTGGAACGTCCGTATCATCAATTGCGCAGCCACTTCGACAAGCGCCTTATAAGTAAACGATCTCAGTCAGTATCCCTCCTCCCCCGTCTACAAAGCTTCCCTAGTTGCTTGTCTTCTCGTCGCGCTTGATCAAAGACTCACGTCTGCCCGCACCACTCACCATGATTGTCATTGAAAAGGACTCCCCAGACATGGCAGCGCCACCCTCGTACTCCGCCGCTACGTCCTTAGGTCAACCATCCCAGCCCTCCGGGTCTCGCATTCGGAAGCTGCGCTTCGCAGAGATCCCGCCACACCTGCTACTGAATGTGGTGTACGCGACGCTACCCCAGACGCCGGGTGTAGATGAGAGCGCAGTCGAGCGCCAACGTCGGGTGCTCTACTGGATGTCCATGAACCTCCGCCTCGTCAACCGCCCATTCTACGTCGGTGCGTCTACTTGTTAACTTTTGACAGTCACGCACTCATTATCACCTACAGCCTGCATGCACGTCCTCCGCTCGATCTACCTGCGAACATACGAGCGCCTCATCCGCCCGCCGTACACCTCCGACCCCTTCCCCGTCCTCTCGCCCGCGCCCTCGTATGAAGAGTCTACATCCAGCAAGCAGCCAGCCGCGTCATCATCATCCCCCACCGCCCCATCATCAGCCCTGCTCACCCCGTTCCCCGACACCCTCCCCCGCGAAACGCGCGTCCTGGACCAATTCATCGCGCTCAAGGTCCGCGAAGACGCCTGGGCGGACGCGACCTCGCTCCATCTCGAGCGCGACGAAGGCTACAAGGACCTTTTCGACCTCATGCAGCCCCGCGCGCGACTAGAGGACCTGATATGCCAGTACGCCGTACGTGAGGGCATCGTCTCGTTCGCCGGGTCCTCGCGCCCGGCATCGCCAACAGGATCGACATCGGAGTTGTCTCGCCACCCCCGCCCCATCCCTTTCCGCCTGCTCACGGTCACGTTCAGTCCCTGGCGCGTGGGGCTCGCGATAACACTGTCATCGAGACGGAAGACGATCGTGGAGGTGCAGCGCGGGGCGCGGGACGAGTCGCTCGAGAGGGCTGCGAAGCGCGTCGTGCGCGAGCTGCGGGTGTGGGCGGCGGAGAACTGGCGGTGACGGCGGATGGTCCCCGGGTGGGGATGAGGGGCAAATAGTGAGATAGGATTGGGGATGAGGTACGGCTGGGGATAAGGTAGGGATGAGGAGGGGGAAGAGAATATGTTGTGCTAATCGTGTATTTGTGCTAGTTCTGTAATCTTTGTACTTATTCTTCTATGATATGTAGAGTGTAGTGACCAAATTTGCAGGCCATTGTTCTCATTGTCAAATCGGGACATCGGCCACATCAAGCTGCCAGCGGCGTCAGGCCTCACACAACCCCAATCACATTCCTTCACAACCCACTTGAACTGACCGCTCCTCGCACAACTGACCACTCCTCACACAACCTCGAGCGGCACCCCATGTCGTGACTATTCGTTGTCAAGATATAGTGCCTATGAAAACCCAGAAAACACCCAGAAGCCCTAGTAGTAGTCGAAGTCGCGCGCGAGTCGCGATGTGTATGCTCGTGCGAGAGTCGCGATATGTATGCTCGTGCGAGAGCCACGATATGTCTGCTCGAGCGAGACGCAGTCATACGTAGAACAAAAGAGGGACGGTAGTAAGCGCTGAAAACGTAGAGTACATACGCCAATGCGTACAGGATTTACGCACCAAGGCGTACAGAGTATACGCACCAAGGCGTACAGAGTATATGCGTCAAGGCGTACAGAGTATACGCGCCAAGGCGTATAGAGTATGTAGTTTTTGTCGTCGATCCCCGCGACTTTATGTGTCCGCTAGCGGGGAACGCAAGACGAAGATACGGAAGACACATCCGAAGCAGAAAGCAGATCCATCCAGTCTACTCGCGGAACTCCAAAGTCCATCGCAAGTTGAAGAGGGCCGTCCGGTGGCAGGTCGTTCAGGATGTCCATCGCCTGGGCATGCCCGGACGCGGTGCATGATACAGTGTTTCCCACTCCCGTAGAGCCTGGACGAAACTGAGCAGGATGCAATGGCGACATTGGAAAGGTAGCCATAGTCGGACATGGAGGGATATAGGGGCAGAGGATATTCGACATGGCCATGACGGGTGATAGGGAATCAAAGTTGATCAGCGTTTGCGCGAACAGATCAGAAGATGCGCGCACCCAGAATTCGGCTTAACGCAGGGCCGCCGCTTCTTGCAGAGCGCGAAGGCGGAGTCGTAGGTCATGCCTGTGGGGCGAGTCAGCCGGACGGGGCGGGTCAGCGCGAGTGGGGCGGGGGTGGAGCACGACGAGCGTGGGGGCATGAGACGGGATGGGCGGTCATAGCATGATGCAGAATGGGGTGCCGAAGGCGGGGCGATGGGGAAGGGCGGCTGACACCGACCTTGGTTCCGAATCAAGTACGCGATGACCACCGCCGCAGAGCGGGACACGCCCTGTCAGTGTACGATCAGTATACGCGCTGTGGGGGCAGATCGGCCGCGCGCACCTGCTGGCAGTGGACAAGCACGTTTTTCCGCGCTCGCAAGGAGCGGTCGATGTGTTCGCATACGGCCTCTAGATGTGGACGAAGGTCGGCTGACGCCGAATCGAGCAGCGGGATTGGATAGCTGCGGGGCGATTAGCGCTAAAAACGACTGTGCGCGAGCTGCTTACCGGTCAACGCCATCCGGGGTGTCACTCGGCGGCGCCCATGGCGCGTCGAGGACTTGCACGACGTGTGTAACTCTGGATAGTGAGCGCGATGCCGCGGGGGACAGCGTTCGAACTCACCGGTTCGAGGCGAGCAATTCGGAATCGTTCGCCGCAGAAAGGGAACCAATGTACAAGCCACCTGGGGTGAGGTGTCAGACGCGGTAAGCGGGCAACCAAGCGGACTTACCAGAGGAGGGGGACGGGGACAATACGGGGTGCATGGGCGTGCACATCGCCTGGATGATCTCGGGCGGGAGGTTGTCGAACCGTATCATGGTGTGAGCCCCGTCGTCGTCGTCGTCGCCGTCGATGTCGAGTGAAGTCCCAAACGGTCGTCGTCGTCGGAAGCAGGAGCCTGCTCCATCCGCCCTCCAATGGCTCCTCTATATTCTCACAACGCCATCACCGTCACGCGGCCCGACGCTCCTGCGTGCACGTGGCGTGACGACTTTCCTTCTTCAACCGTCATGCCGGAGCCTCAAGTACTCAAAGTTCCCCCACTCGCATCATACCTGGCATCGTCAGACTTCTTCGCTCTGGATTTGGAAAATGTCTCAATAATCCAGAAGGTCCGATTGCGCGCTCGTCCGAGGGAAATCTATCGAAGAGAGCAGAACCCTTCAAGAGTCAAGTTCCGCCAGCTTCCCTGGCATCCTCAGTGCCACCTTGCGCTTATCCATCATGAAGCTGGAACACTCACTCACCCCTTCCGCCGCAATTGGCGATATTTTCAGGCTCCCCGGTCACTTCATTCGACGCCTTCATGCAGCTTGTCCGGACGGTCTCGAGATCATGGACCTTACGCTCGTTAATCCTAATAAGTACGTCGACCCTTCGACCGCCTCCTACGGTTCTGCGTACGAAGATACGGCAGTGTGGCGGTATACTAATACACCTGTGGCCCCATGCATCTTAGGCGGAACTCAGTGAAGGCCAGAGGAACAGGGGCGGCGGCGGTGCTCACAGCGCTCGGAAGACCGCAACCCTGTATTCACGTTCTGGCTCAGACCTCATCGTATACGACGGGGACTTGGTCACGGATATCGAGACGACTGAGCTGCCTGCGTGGTACGTAGCCAGCGCTGCCTTGTTTCATTGACAAACCTCCTTTAGCCTATCACGCCGCGCAGCACGCAGAACGTTGGCGAGCAGCTCCACGAGCCTATGCGTGACCACGGATATCAGCGACTGAACCAGCCGTCAAACAGGCAACGGAAGAGTCGACGTGTCTCCGCGCTCTTCCACGCGCTATACTGCGATGTCCTGGTGTCCAGCTCCTGTACGCGCTTTCGGCAATCAGCTAACACCCGGCGGCGTTCTTCCCGGGGCCGGCAGGGCTGCTGCTGAAGTTCGTACCCGCTATGTATTTGAAGCCCCATGCCGGCGATGTGGAGGATAGCATCCCCGCTCACCATATAGGGGCTTATCAGATCTCTTCTCTCACTTTTCCTTTCGATTGCCCATAAACATATCACCCTGTTATGCCATTATTTCTCCACATCTGCCACATCTGAGAGGATTTACGAACATAGGCCGTGAGAGACCGGAGAGAGTCCTCCTTGTATTACCATCCATATATTTTTCTTGGTACGCATTGCCCACTGACGCAGAGTCTCGGATCATGTCAGCAAAAAATTTAGAATAGGACATTGGCCAGTTAGCTGCTCACAAGGCCCGCCTAGCTCAATCGGATAGAGCGTCAGACTCTTACCTGACAGGCGGTGATCTGAAGGCTGCGAGTTCGACCCTCGCGGTGGGCTATCGATGATAGCGGTTGCTTTTTTTGCTGCCTTTTGCGACGTTGTCGGTTACATCTTGTGTTGAGTCTAGCTTGCGTCGCTTCTCCTTCTTGACAAGTGTTCAAACGTTCAGGTTGAGGTCGGTATAAAAATGCTGCCAGCGCTATCGACTTGGCCTCGGAGTTTGAGTACTTCAGTTGAAATACAATGGGTCGCGGTGTTTGCATATCAGTCTCCAGCCAAACAACGCGTGCACCTCAGCAGCATTTTATCATCTCGTTGGTTACATTAAGCGCCCAAGGATTCGCATCTTTCTCTCTACACTGCTTAACTACACGCAGACTATCATGCCCGACAACGCGAAGCTCGGAGTACAGTACACGGAGATGGACAGTAATCTCGATGCCCAAAGCATCCTCACGATGATGTCCGGATTCACCTTGTACGTTGTTGCTAACTTGCTATGTGGTTCGCGAGACCACAAACTGATAGAGCTGCATAGCCTGAAGGCAGATGAGCTGCTGAGATCCAAGAAGTACGACCTCGCGCGCAAGATGTGCGTGCAAAAGGTCAGGGAGATCGCCGGCGACGCTGTCCCGGGAAAGGGGCCCATGCGGAACGAGCTTTACGTTCAGAAGCATCCCATCCAGCTCGCTGAGCTCGTGGGGTGCTACAACCGCATCGCCAGAGCATATTGGGAAGAAAATAAGGACAAGCAGGCTGCAGAGGTACGTCGCGTCTCATTGCGGGAGGGATGTAGTGATATCCGGAGATCACTGCATGGACTGTTTGTCTCGATGACGGCTGGGCTGAAGATGCAAGCAATGAGGTTGCTGAGCGGCACGGAGAGCTCTGGAAGCCTCGATTGGGTGTGGACTGTTTTCCAGCTCAAATACCTTATCAACTTGATTTTGGGTTCAGACGTTATTGAGTGACGATGAACAAGCGATAATATCTGCACTTGCAGTATAAGCTTGTCATCATCCGCGCGTAACTGACCGATTCTCACAGGCGTTAGACTGGACGCACGAGGCCCTTGTAGTTGTCCACAATCTGCGATGGAAGTCCCCTGTACCCCTACACGGTATGTTGATTGCTCGACCATTGGCCCTCCTTCCTGACGACCGTGTGCAGGCTGGAAAGACTTCCACCTCGCGGTGCCCGAACTCGTCGTGCAGTTCTGCGTCTCGTGCGAGCTCATGAGCCAGATCTTCCTCTACATCGGCAACACCGGGAGCGCGATGAGCGTGCTGAGCAAGGGGATCCGGGAGACGATCAGCATCCCCGGCGACTGGCGGAGGCGACGAGATTTCAAGGACGCGACAGACATGCGCAAGCAGGTCGACATTGGGCAGCTCCGGCATCCCGACCCGAAGTCGCGGCCCACGCACATCTCCGACCCGCGTCTGCAGGTGTGGGGGTCGTGGACGCGTTTGCACGCGAAGCGGCCGGTGAAGAAGGAGCTAATGGAGCGGCAAGGGCACACCTGCTTTATCTGGAAGAGTAAGTTGTTGCGCAATCTCGTCCAGAAAACACTGAATGGCCCTGTGTAGGCCGTCTCTATCTCGCTGGTGGGCGGAACGGGACGTTTACGTTCTTCCGCGATTTATGGTATCTCGATCTGGAAGCTGACGACCTCGCGTGGCGCAAGCTGCCCGACTACCCCGTGCCGGTGGAGGAGACGAACATGTTCTGGAATTGGACGATGGTTGTGCACGACAACAAGGCCTACGTCGTCAATGGGCGCAGGAACGTCGATTACTTCGACCTGATCGCTGAGAAATGGGAGCGCTTGCAATGCACTTACGAGCCGCTGTCCCGCAACGAGCGCAACTGGCCTTACCCTTGTGAGCTACCCGCCCAGTTAACGCTGCACTCGACTCATCTCTCTGCAGCCTTCGCCCAAGATGCCGCCGTCCATGTCGTTCAGGACAAGATATACGTCTTCGCCGGCACGCACCGCGAAACCGACATGGGCTGCAACCTGCTGATGGAGTTTGACATCGCGGCCAGACGCTGGAAGCGCCTAGGTGGCACGGCGGACGACCGTGTCGCGGCAGACGACGCGATCCCTGGGCCGAGGAAGCGCCCGGTGAGCTTCAATGACCCGGACGGGCACCGTTTTTGGGTCATGTTCGGGCATGCGGACAGACAGGCGACGCCGGCGAACCACCCACACCATGTTGGCAACGGCGACGCATACCAGTACGAGGATGCGTGGTCGTACGACACGGACACGGGCAAGTGGACCAAGGAGCGTGTGCCCGGGAACGCGCCTGCGCCTCGCACGGAGGCTGGCTCGACTTATGTGCGTCCGTGCCGTCCTCGCTTTGCCCACGCTGACACACGTACAGAACCCGGTCACCGGCCAGGCCGTCGTCTTCGGCGGCTACCACCCGCAGCTCATGACCATCGTCCCCGAGGCGAACGTCAATTTCAACTTCTCCTACTTCGCCGACACCTTCGTCTGCGATCTCTCTCCGACACCGCACTGGCGGCAGGTGCTCACCGCGGGGTTCCCGACATACCGCGCGCAGCCGACGCTGGTCGCGGACCCCGACACTGGGGACCTGTACATGTTTGGCGGGTTCGCGAACAGCGACTACGTGCCCGTGCATGGGACGATGTGGTCCCGGACGTATGGCGATTTGTGGAAGTTGACTATTGCGCCACCCGGGAAGACGCTGCCGGGCGTGAATATGGCGGAGGAGGCGCGGACGGCGCGCGCGGGGCCGTGGCAGCGATGCTTTACGTGTGGCGCTGCGGGCAATTGGCGCAAATGTGGTGGTAAGTGGTCGTTTGAAAGCGAACGGGGCAGGGATGCTGACTACGATGCAGGGTCGTGCAAGGGTCGTGCGTACTTCTGCGGGAAACCATGTCTGGCGGAGGGCTGGAAAGAACACAAGGCTATGCATAACTGCCGCAAAGCATGAACACTCCTGGTCATTTTTGCATGGTACTCGCACAGAGTACCGCCCCTACTTGTGTATCTTTGCTTATGGTCCGTACTTTGCTGGCTGGCCTGGCACGCACTGCTAAACTTGCACATACTGACCGGTTGCACGCTATGCGATTATCGTGTACGAGGACTATACTACATACTAGAATACAAGAATCGTGAATGGGTATCGCCAGTGTATCGCTCCAGAATCGCTCATTCGTGTATCAAAATCTGCTCCAACTTCTCGCACAACCTTGTCAGAACCCACTGCGCCTCGTCAACATCACTGAACATCGGCCCATCGTAGGCCAACCACGACAGCTGCTCCTCCGCATCCACCTCCTCTCGCTCCGCCTTTGTCCCAGGCTTCACAAATCCCCCCGTGTCTTCCTGCGACTTCTCACTGCGATTGTCCTGCGACCGCTCGCTGCGTCTCTCCCGCGACCACCCGCCGCGGTTCTCCGCCAGCCACTCGTCCGCATCGCCCACGAGTGTCATCCACCGCGACCATTCTTCCCACTCGTACGTCTTCTCCGTGCCCACATCCCTCGCCGCAGCCCGCACCTCTTGCGCCAGTCTCCGGATCAGCCCCGCCCTCCCCGACGCCGCCTGCCCATCCGTGTCCTGCGCCATTTCCTCATCCACGCCCTGCACCGCCGCGCCGAGCTTCTCCACCTCGCCTGCGAACTCGTTCTTCTGACCGCTGCCGTTCCCGAGGCCGCTTCCACCACCGTACTCCTGCACCATATTAGGCATAACGGTGCGCTCGGCAACCCACAGCACGCCCTGCTTGACCCAGGAGACGACGACGGTGTCACCCATGTTCGATATGAGGACGGTCATGGTGGGCACGGCCATGAGCGTCCAGAGCACGAAGAAGGGCTTGCCTGCGTTGGACTGCGGGTAGAAGTCGCCGTAGCCGACGGTGAGGAGGGTGGTGTAGGCGAAGTAGAGCGCGTCGAAGTACGTCCAGTTTTGTGGGAGGTTCTAGGAGGGCGTCAGATGGTAGGGATTGAAGCCTGAGCGAGAAGCTGACCTCCGAGTACCAGAACACCAGCGCGCCAACGAGCCAGAGCACAGCGAAGGCGAACGAGGAGGTCGCGAGCGCCATGTACCGCCGCATGAAATCTGCCCTCTTCTGTATCCGCCGCATCGCCTCAAACTCGCGTTTCTCCCACGCCTGCACGTCCTTCACGTCCCTCAACCCCGCCAACCACCTCGCGCGCTCCTTCTCCAGCCGGCGCTGCACCATCGCGTCGCGCCGCGATCCAGGACCAGCGCGCGGATGCTCCCAATGACAAGACCGATCATCGTGATGCCTATGACCGCGTACGGCATGAGCAGCGCGCGCGAGAGGGTGTGGTAGAGCGGGAAGTCCGTGCCGAGGCCGCAGGTGAGGAGCGTGTAGTCGGCCCAGTAGAGGCCGTCGACGAAGGCCCAGCCCTCGATGCTGGCAAAGACGCCGGCGCCGAGGGCGAGGTAGAACACGTAGGACGTGGTCTGCAGCATGAGCGTGCGCTGGGGGACGGTGAGCGAGCCGAAGGAGGGCGGGTAGGCCTTAAAGACAACAGCTCCGAGGAGGTTGGCGAGGAGCAGGGTGGAGATGACGAAGTAGACGCTGCTGGAGATGATGGCGTAGTAGTATGACTGCGAGAAGGCGTACTCGGTTTGAGGGTAGAGGATGAGGTGCTTGGTGAGTGCCAATGGGATAAGGAGGAGGGCGAACGAGAGATACCTACAGGCCTGTTAGGAGCGAAAGCAACTCTGGAATGGCACACGTACCAGAGCACAACAGTCAAGGGCTGAGCGATCGTGTAGCGCAGCCTCCGTCCAAAGTTCATGAGCAGAAAGACGTTCGCAATGACCGCGAGAGCCAATGAGGCGACATTCGGCGCAAGGACCCTATAAGCTTGCCTCTCAGTAACGCAGTCTCTTCGTCTACGTAGTCAAGCACTTACCAGTGAGGGTCCGCGACACGCTCTCCGGTTGTCTCCGTTCCCCCTGGCAGTATCCGTACACGCCATGTTTGGACAAGAGCGCAGACCGAGAACAAGTTCGCCAGCGGGCCAAATGTGCCAGCTATCAACGGAAAGCCGGTGGATGCCAGCCACCACCGTCTGAACGATTGGATCAGCCCGACTTCGGAGCATCGCACGGCGCGACTCACTTGGCTCTCGTGTACGTGGAGGGTGAGGGTTCATCGGGGTCGGTCGCAGGATCTCGCTTGCCCTCTCCAGAGGGGCGGGGGGTCGCGTCGCCGTTTGACTGCACGCCCGATCGTGAACGATGGCGGACATTGTCGTTCACTTGCAAAGCCGCATCCTGTATCGGCGCGCCTAAGTCGTAATCGTCCATTGCAATGTCGTTGAAGGCGATGTGATGATATGGTGATGTCTTCCAATAAACAGAGGAGGTCTGCCCGAGATCGTTGAACGGTGAACAGAGCGACAACTCTCTGTCTTGATGGACGCTGCGTAGACCTACAAACTCAGCATCTTTGGATATCCATGTCGTTTACCAGAGGCGTGGAAGTTTCGGTGATTCTGAAGAAGGGTATGATGAAACGAAGAGGAGAGACGCATGGACGCAACATGCAGGCTCCTACCCACCCGGCACGGCAGGTAGGGTCTTATACTGAGGGAGAGGGCGACAAGAAGAAGAGCGACATACCTATATAGCACTAGCATAAGAAGCCTGTCACTTTATTTGATCCGCCCATTTCACCCTTACCTGCCTTAGCCGGCTGGACGAATACATTTGTAAACAAGCGGGCCGCGGCGCGCCGCCGCTCCCAAATCCGAAAGCGCGAATTCGCTGGCCCCGCTCGAAAACGCCGTTGAGCACAGCGGGGCGCGGTTCGCTGCCTGTAAATTCGCGCACGGGCGTGTATAGTGCTACTGTAATGGAAATAGTCCTTTTCCCCTCGAAAAACGGAACACAAAATTCCGTGTTGACCAACTCGCGCTGAACTTGGCGCTGTTTGCTGCGTTGGAGGCCTTGGGCAGTTTCACCTGCGCTGCCTTTCCTCCAAGATACTCAAATGGATGCAAGGAGTAAACTGAGAACTTTTGAAGACTTTTCCGGAGCAGAGAACACGTCCCTTGGTCCTCTGCCGCGTGATGACAGAGTCAAGGCTGTGGATGTCCACCCACAACCTGCTCGCCCATCGTAGCTTTGAGCTGCCCAGGTATCTCTGGGCCAGTCAAGAGTCTCTCGGGACTCTATCTAAGCGCTTTTGAGGTTGTCTTACAACGCCTGACCACCTGTGTCGTCTGCTACGGCACAAACAGCGCCAAGTTCAGCGCGAGTTGGTCAACACGGAATTTTGTGTTCCGTTTTTCGAGGGGAAAAGGACTATTTCCATTACAGTAGCACTATACACGCCCGTGCGCGAATTTACAGGCAGCGAACCGCGCCCCGCTGTGCTCAACGGCGTTTTCGAGCGGGGCCAGCGAATTCGCGCTTTCGGATTTGGGAGCGGCGGCGCGCCGCGGCCCGCTTGTTTACAAATGTATTCGTCCAGCCGGCTAAGGCAGGTAAGGGTGAAATGGGCGGATCAAATAAAGTGACAGGCTTCTTATGCTAGTGCTATATAGGTATGTCGCTCTTCTTCTTGTCGCCCTCTCCCTCAGTATAAGACCCTACCTGCCGTGCCGGGTGGGTAGGAGCCTGCGCAACATGGACAAAAAAGGAGATTTGCGGATGACATCACGTATATCATTGTTCCATTGTTCTCGGCGGCATTGTTTATCATTTCTTGGCTTGCTCTCGGCGCTGCCGTCTCGCATGTTTACGCTCTCATCCGCACTTTGCATTGCACATTACCATCTACTTGCTGGGATAGCCCGAGATACCTAGCAGGGCCAGCGAGCTTACCTCTAAGCGACAAGCACAAAGCAGCAGGAATCACGCGCCGTCTACAATCACAGTCCACAACGCACTACACGAAGATCACGCAAAAAACGACCTCACGGTCATCGCATCTCTCAAGAGCATCAGTGTCGGCCATCTCGTCAAGCGGATCCTATCGAGCGTGAGGTTGATGAGGCAGACGAGCCGGAGGAAATTAAAGGACCTATCCATGTCCGTAGTCAATAGCATACATATTAGCGCGGACTCTGACAGTAAGGAAGAGGTGGAAGGCGCGAGGGACAGTTCCCTTGATTGTCTTAAGTAAGCAATCCCGCGATAGGAAGGCATTACGCTGTGGTACCGAAAAGAATTGAACATTGTGACTGGACGCGATCACGCGTCGTCATGACCGTGACATCTCAGTGATCGGATCGGCGCGCACTCGCCCACCACCGTCGCCCGCGACGCCCCCACTCCCTCCCACCCGCGGAATGACGACGCCCCTGGCGGGATGACGACGCCCCCAGCGGAATGACGATATGTTTGCGGGATGACGACAACCGCGGCAGCGACGGGGGCGCGCGTATAAAAGGGCAGCCTCTCGCCGCCATCTCGTCTCCCTGCCCGCCCTCGCCCCCCACCCCCTCCAGTCATGAATTTTGCTCAACAACAGAGTGCCGCCCGACCCCGCCGCGCGCACTCCGCCTTCGCCACCGCTGCCGACGCCGCTGCCGCCGACGCCGTATCAGCCTCTTCCGTCCCAGCGTCAGATGGCTCCGCCAGCAGCCACCGCCGCCTCCGGGCCTCCAGTGCTGGGAGCCTCTGCCTCCGCCGTTGCCGCCGCCCACCGGTATTTTTATGCATGGGTGCTGCCCGACATAAATGCCGAAGGGTCCGCCCACATACGCGCTCAATCCTCTACCCCCGTCGCCCACATCGCTCGCAACGCTCAACCTCCCGCAACGCTCAACCTTCCGCACCAGCCGCCCTCTCCCCCTTTCCCAAGGCATCACCCGTCCGGGTGTCGCAGATCTCGCGCACGTAGTGTGTCTGAGTCGTCCCATCAACTCACCCGCGACGCAGCGCATGCTCGATCGCACAACCATGGCCCTCGTCGTCGCCACCGCCGAGGAAGGTATCGATCTCTCGGCTATTATCGTCGCCCTCTAGATGAACGGATGAAACGTGCCGTCCCTCACAGCGCCCACTACCGGAGCGGCGCGTACATCCTCATCTGTTTGTCGCCACTCCCCCCTGCTCCCCCTCCCCCTCCCCCTCCCCCTCTTATCCTCTATCCTTCGGAGGCCATCTCCCACCCGCCACCTCCTACCCCCGCTTCTTTTCCTATGCTCCTCCTCCTCCTACCCCCGTCCCTCCCCCTACTCCCGTCCTCCTCCTACCCTCCACCTCCCCAATCCTCTGCTCCCGTCTCCCATTCAATCATGTCGACGTCGTGTGTCGTATCTCAAGGTCGTCATCTCCGTCCGCAAGAGGACCAGTCCGTACCTTGTGGTAGTGGATCCAGATCGTCATCTGATACGTGACACGCAACGAGGGGCGAGGGTGGGGTTAGTAGGGTTGGGGTTGGGGGTTGGGGGTTGGGGGGGGGGGGGGGGTAGCAGAACGTCTGGGGCTCGGAGGCTCCAAATCGAGCGCAATCTTTCTACTCCCCTCAGCAACTAGGTCGCCTTCCGTACGTCTGCCCATTCTTCTAATGACCTTGCTCCTCACTCGTCTCGCACAGTGATGGATCAGTCGACCGCCCACCCACCCACAGGGTCCTCCTTGGCGCATGGGAGCTCTCTGCGCCTCTCACCGAGGTCCCCAAGCTACCGGTCACATCCTCCCACTCGTTCTGCTCGACCGGCTTCGAGGCCGTTAACTGTATTTCCCTACGCTGTCTTACCGACGGAAACAACACCGACGCACAAAAGTAGCGCATATACCCCGCTCCAATGCGTCAACACCGACGTTCTCGCTGCCACGGGCAACGAAGTTTTCGACGAAGTCGATCATAGCACCACGAAAGCGATATAGGACATTATGTAGGAGAGGAACACGCAGGCGACGGGCATGCTGACCACGTCGCCATCGCCACATTCATTACCTACACTCCCTCATTCTTATTGTAGCATCCTCGGGTCGCCGACGCGCTCGAGGACGTCAAGACTCAAAGGAACCGGCTGCTCGGATCGGGGACTACTCCGTGTCCACCATTCGCACCATGTTCGCCCATGCCTGGGGCCCAAGCGAGTCGCGAAGCTGACTGCCGCCTTCAAGTCAAGTGTCACCGCGAGGTGACTCGGGGCGACGGCCTGCTGATGGCACGGATGTCTACACGCGCGTGCCTAGACGGTAGTGTAGGCATCGGACTTGGAACTCCATCCTGGCATCCCGAACGGTCGTCTGCGAAGACTGCCGGCCTTCACTGCGGGCGCCGGGGCCCATATCAAGATGTCAGTCCCTCGTCCGCGCAACTCCCATCCGCGCAACTCCCATTCGCGCGACCCTCGTTCGCCGCAACCCCTCGTACGTTCGTCAAGGTGCGTAGCCCATTCCTCTTTACACCCTATCATCAAACGTGTCATTGCAAGGTGAGTCCAATCATCTTCTTCGAGGGTTGTTGCTCGTGTCGGGGCGCCATAAGCTCAAGCTCGCTGGGTGTGTCGTAGACGCTCCCCCAGACGTTGATGTGAGGAGAGGGAGGGGCTTCCTTAGCTCAGGATGTGACGCCTAGCTTGGGATGTGGCGACTGGCTCGCGAAACTACCGTCGGACTTCGGCGGCAGACCTACTAGCTTTGTCGACTTAGACAAGGCGGGCCCTGCTGGCATGCGGGTACGTGTCGTGTTTCTCTGTACTAGGCCCGGAGCTGACGAGGTGGGATGTCGCTGGTGACTGGCGGAATGCCAAAGCACACCGGCGGAATGTCGTAGCGCACTCGCGAGATGCCAGCGCTGACTGGGCGGCTGGCCGACGATGCTGGCGCGGCACGTCGGCGCTGATGTCGCGGCTGATCGGAGGTGGCAGCGCGGCTGGTCTTGGGTGGCGCTGCTTGTGGGAAATCGTTGGCGGTGCGTCGAATACGTGCAGAATGTCAAGACACGTCGAAGGCCACGGACCGGGTCAGTTTCAGCGGACGCGGCCGAGCGGACGAGGTCGACTCCAGCGCAGGAGGTCGGCATAAGTAGCGGACACTGTCACAACTAGCCGGGCAAGGTCGACAAATCCCGCGGACAAAATCGAGCTCAGCGCGACAGGGTCGCGTCCAACGACTTCACTAGACCATGATCATGACCTATGATGCGGCAGCGGGCAGGCCGTCGGGCGCACCGCACCGTCTGCCAACGCGACTTATCGCATGTTATCGACAATTCGCCTCTATCAATCCTCGGTCACCGAACAGGCGCGAATGAATAATCCGCTAGATGACTCAATATTAATGTTAACTGTTGCGACACAATGTCGAAAGATGAATGACAGACGAACACGCCGCCCGCGCGAGCTAATCCTGCTCGGCCTTTGTGGGCACGTTCCATCTCATCTAACGCGACATGCGCATCTCATCTCACCTACCACGCCTCACCCTATCCAGCACGCCTCATCATATTCAGCAGGCCTTGCTTCATCGACCTCTCGTCTGCCACCTCGCGGTTGCGAGATGTCTGCCACCCCGCGATTGCGATTTGGGCTTCCTGTCGTTGCGCCGAACGCGTTCTGCCATCGTCCCCTTCCAACTTGTCTTCTCTCTCTCGTCTGCGTTCATCTTCCACCGCCTCGTTGATGCCCTCTGCCCTACATGCGCTGGCAACACGGCTGTGCATCAACATGATCATGGGAACGAGCGCTATATCCGTCCGAGCACGGGTGACGGCAGTGGTGAGTGCCCGGGGCGGGCAGACGCACAGGGAAGGTAGTAGGCTCTACAGCGGGCAAGTTAGTACGCGCGGGCAGGTAGCAGATCCGGGGCACATACCGCATCAAGGCGCTTATCAGTGCCATATCCGGACACAAGAAGACCTGCCTTGTTGGGATACACAACGGGGTTGCGTTTTGGGAACAATGGACGGGCTATCAATACACGAGATGCGTTCTCGGGGTGTCCTCGAGGCGCGCGGGCGCAGCAGGTGCGTGCACATACGGCCGGGGATGGGAGGCACGGACATGCAGATAGCGAACGGGCTAAGGCTTTGCATCTTGTCACATACTGCGTAGACCTGATATCTACAGACCTCTATGAACGGGACGCATGACGAGCACGTACAGGTATGTAACATGAAGGTGCTGTTTGCCGGCAGGCGGAAGCGTGTTTGTCGTTGCCTGTCTACCAGATGACATGTCGCCCGTCTTCCAGGGACGCTCTGTTCAACATGCAGGCTTGAGCGTAATCCGTACGCTGGGCGGCGTATGTAGAGCGACCGAAGGGTCGAATCCTTGGGCTCTAATAGTATCGCCGCTCTTTGGGTCTGCGATGGTCCTTTTAGAGGCCTTCGTCTTCTCGGTGGACCGACCATGTTTTAGGATGGTTTGTGTGGTCTTTGGCGCGTGGGCGAGCTCGGCTTTCGTGAGCATCGCATCGGACCCGAAGGCAGAGCATCGCGTCGCCCAAAGGAGCAGTCTTGCGCAGCCCGGCCAAAGAGGAGCTTCGAAGTTCGTGGCTACAATGCGTAACCAAGGCGTCGTGGCAACGACATGTCATTGGCTACGAACTGGGTCAAAAAATTGGAAAGAGACGAGAAGGAATCGAAGAAGCTCATGTCAGGCAACGTGCACGCGATGCTGGGACGAGGCCGCCTCGGCGTGCCTTGTCGAGGATCGGACGAGGGAGGACAAGAGAAAGGACAGGATCGCCCTGTAAAGCACCACAAACGATGAACGACAATGGGCGGCGCCACTGCCTGGAGGAGAACAATGGGAAAGGACTGGTGGTTGTGGAGCGGCGCGCAGCGCCATCCAAGTTTTCGGAACCTAAATTTACGACGTCATGTGACGCGGGGTTTATGTATAAAGGTTGCGCCCTTTCGGAAAGACGCGTTTCTTTACATTTCCTCTCTTTCTCCGTCCCTTCATCGCCTCGGTATAAAGCGGTCGTCTGCAAGCAGCGCCGTTGAATTCACTCTCTTCCGAACCTCCTCCCTTCACTGTCTCTCACCACCTCCGCGTAATCCCCACCGCGAACTCTCCACCCAACCGCACTCTCTTCATCCATTATATTCACGATGAGAGCTTTCACGATCGCATCTGTTGCCGCCGCGCTCGTCGCGTCGGTTTCCGCACATATGGAGATGACCAGCCCGGCGCCACTGCGCAGCAAGGCGAACAAGAACACACCGGAGGGCAAACAGGACTACAGTATGACCTCCCCGCTTGAGGCATCTGGCTCGAACTTCCCGTGCAAGGGCTATCTCGATGACACAGAAGGCAAGGAGTCCGTTGCCACCTGGCAGGCAGGGTCTTCGCAGACCGTCACGTACGTGGTCTTATCAATGCTTCTGACGCGTCATTAACTTGTATGTTCAGCATCACCGGCGGTGCGAACCACAACGGCGGCTCTTGCCAGCTGTCGATCTCCGAGGACGAAGGCAAGACCTTCAAGGCCATCAAGTCTTTCGAGGGTAACTGCCCCGCGAACACCGGCGAGGTCACCCTCGACGTCGACATCCCCGCCGATGTCAAGGATGGAGACGTCGTCTTCGCCTGGACTTGGAACAACCGCGTCGGCAACCGCGAGTTCTATATGAACTGGTGTGTACAAACCTATACATCTGTCCCCTCACCTGCTAACCTACCTCCAGCGCCATGGTCACCATCGAGAACGGCGGCTCCGGCCTCGACAGCTACCCCGAGATGTTCGTCGCCCAGCTCAGCGGCATCAACTCCTGCACCATCGCCGAGGGCATCGACGTCAAGTACCCGAACCCCGGCGACCAGGTCGAGACCGCCGACGGCGACTCAGCCCTCGGTGACCCCGAGGGCGACTGCGGCTCGTCGTCCAGCGGCGGCAGCGGCGGTTCCTCTGGAGGCAGCTCCTCGTCGTCCGCATCCGGCCCCGGCGCGACTGTCTCTGCATCTCTGTCCGTCGGCATCGGCGGCGGGTCCGACGCGACTTCTTCCGCGGCCGCCCCGTCTGCGACCGGTGTCAACAACGGCGGCGACGGTGCCGGTGCGGGCGGTCTCTCGTCTGCTCTGGGTGGCGCGAGCTCGGCTACCGCCACTGGTGCATCTGGCGCTTCCGCGTCCGGCTCCGCCGCGTCTGGCGCGTCCGCTACCGGCTCCGCATCTGGCGCGTCTGCCGCCGGCGGTGCCTCGGGCTCCGCCGCCGGTTCCGCTGCGGGCTCCTCTGCCAGCGGCGCCGCTTCGGGCACCGACTCCGCCTCTGGCGCGACGGGCTCCGCCGTGCCGTGTGACAACGAGGGCGAGATGCGCTGCGACTCCGCGACGTCGTGGAGCATGTGCGGCTCGGGCATCTGGCAGAACATGGGCAGCACGGCCGGGGGCATGAAGTGCGCGAACGGGCCATGGTCGTGGATGACTCGTCGGCGTCGAACGATTCATCGTCGGCTTCCGCGAGCGCGCGCGCTCTCCCGAGGGCGTACGTCTCGCACAAACGCCACTGGACCAGCCGGCGCCACACCTAAGGTGTCTGTCGCGCATTCATGCTCCTCACGACCAGTCACGCCCTCCCAGTGCCACCTCCGTTCATGCCGTTCTCCATATCTTTATGGATCTGCGATCGTCTCCTTCCTCTCCCCCTCCTTTTTCCCATTACTCATACTTACGTGCTGGGGGCGGGCTGCGAGCAGTCCGTCACGGCTTGACGCCTCGACACGATCTTATCTTCCGTTTTTCTGCGGGAGACTGCCTTTTCCTTTATGCACTCGTTACTGTAACTTATGCATAGAGCATCATGTAGAATAGTTTATGGGCTGCGCGAGCGCGGTCCCGAACGACGAGGCCTTTAGTGCCCGTGAAATGTACCTTCTAGATGGAAACGTCGAATGGTGTGAAGTGAATGGTCAAAAACAGGGGACATGTTTAAGTATGGCTAAGATGAGTGAAGCACTGCAGTCTCCAGGGCAGAGGTCTACGGTGCACCATTGGTATCAGGCAGGATTCCGCTTCGGACGTCGGGCTTCCGCCCAAAGAAGGCGCGGCTGGTTGGCTTCTTCCGGCACGCTACTCAGGTGCCTGGTCTAGTGTAAGTCACTGTGACGATATGTGTCTTGTCCAGAGCAGCTATAGCAGAACACAATGCCGTAGATGACAAGTACGAGTACGCGGAGGCTGCAGCTGCAGCAGCGACAACAGCCAAAAATTCGGGAAACAATGGTGCGGACCGCGGTCATCCGTGACGTGAGTTCGTGCGGATCACTCACGTGACTTATGTTCGTCGCGGAAGAAATTCGAGGTCTTGATGCGCGCATCCGGCGCGCACCTGGTGCGCATCTGCGCGCCACCGAGCGTCTCAAGGCGCAGCACACTGACGGACAATCTTTGACTGGCGAACAGGGAAGGTGAGCACTAAGGGGACGGTGCGCTTCAACACACCGTGACCACTATCAGTTGATTGTCAGTTCAAACTTCACGTCCTACGCCGCTACGCGGAAGGACACGGTGGAAGGTGATGAGCTGCAAAGAGGTGCGAGAGAGTTTGCAGTGATGTACGACCGCGGCGGTGGCACGCATGGTAGTGGTGACTTTGGGTCACTGCACGTGTAAGCTCGCGCCGTGCGAACTCGAGTCCACAGCCTGGAATCGGGGTGACGGGAGCTTCGTCTACGACGCGGATCCGCCGTATGAATATCCTTGCTGTCTAGACTTTTACCTGGCGACCGAGCTCATTGAAGATCTCAGCGGCAAGCGCTGAAGGTGCGCGGCAGCGCGAGACGACCTTGGGCTCGGCAAAGCTGACGACTAACAGGTACGGATACCGTCGGGAGCTTTTCAAGTACGGGAGCCGCCCTGCCGCCAATCTTGGGTGCATCAGCATCTGCAGGAGCGGCAGCGACAACATCGTCGCCCAGGCGGTTCGTGCCGCCGACGCCGCCGCTTAGCAAGTAACACTCGAGATCCAGTACTGGTCCGGAGTCATCACGCGCCTGGTCTGGAGGAAGGACGAGAGGGGCGGTGGTATACGATAATGCATTACCGGTGAGTTGTGCAAGTAATTTGTGTTCTCCGTTGTGCTGACGCGACTCACTTGCCAGTGCTTTATGGAGAGCGAAGTCACATCCTGGCGAGTTCGCTAAGTGCCTAGGCTGTCGAGAGTGCGTCTTGAAGCGAGAGCCACCTGTTCTGATGCTCGGCGAGAGAGGGAGACAATGAACGAGCGAATCGGCGCGCAAGTGAAGCTCAGGTACGTCGATCGCCCGTAACCTCGAGCCCGGCTTGACGTTGAGTCCAGGCAGCGCCCAGGCGGCTTCTGGCGCAAACGCGGACGCAGACGGTGCATCTTTGACCTACTGTTTGTCGAGCAGTCGCAGCAGCATCAGCAACGACAAGAGCAGCAGGGGCAGATGATGTACGCGGTGTACCAGTTGTAGACGACTCGCCAGCAACAGGGACATCCTCGCGCGGTAACGGTGAATACCCCGTGCGCGAAACAGGAGAGGAGGAGAACAAGGCGCCTCTTCCGGCCCTTGAAGTTTCTCCCTCTGCTCCGGCAACAGCTCCGACATCTGCCGCTACAGCTCGCACTCGCCGTCTGCGACATTCGTGGGGCCGCGCGTCACCTTATGAGCTCGTCTCAACTCAGCACGCCCTCTTCCTCCGCTCGCCCTCGACTTCCGTACTCTCGAAACGACGAAGCGCACTTGCCTCCTTCCGGCCCCTCCCCTTCCCCTCGTCGAGATGCTCACACACGCTCAGGAGCCGCGCCACGCCTAAGCTTTCCACTGTTCAGCTCGCCGACACGATAACCCTCCTCCACTGATTCCCGCTTTCCCGCTCGAGTCTTCTACGCAATTCAAAGGCCTTCTGAGTGGGCTCACAACAAAGCGCTCCCGGGCGCGCCAATATTGTCCTGTGCACGCTTCCCGCCTCTCAGACACGCAGGGCCCGCCTCTCGCTGTCTTCCTCTCGCCCGCCCTTGACCTTCATTCCTCTCCTTTCATGCCTCTCTCGCTCTCATCCAATGCCTCCGTCTTCAGCTCCGTCCCTTCTCTACCCCGTCCTTACCTCGCTCTCCCCGCTCTGTCCCTCCCCAGGTGCATGAACGTGTCGTCGAATGTCGTCGAAGACAAGGTTTCCCGACGTCGTGGAGACAATAGAAAAAAAGATGACGAAAACAGCGAGCTTTCGGCCGGCGCTGCAGCAGCGGCCGCAGCGATGGCCTAGTGCTGAGCGCACCTCAGCGCCGGCGGGCTCTCCGGTGTGGACGACAGCCGCGACTACCGCCAGATCATGGACCACGTTGTACCACGGGGGCGGCATCGGCTCGCTGTCTGGCGGGTACACGCACGTTGACCCAACACAGATCCTCAGCGTTGGGCAGGACGACTTCAATGATAGCGGGCTGCAGCACGCAAGGCCGTCGAGCTACGGGTGGAATGCGAGCTCCAACGCTTCGCCAGCCGTTTATAGCGAGCTCTGCATCGACGCCACCACCAGGAAGACAGGCGCAGCGCAAGTATGTGCCACTTAAGCAGAACACGCAGCGGAAAAAGTCGCTGCCGATGCTGCAGTCGCCCAACGGCGAAGAGCGACGCTCGACGACAAGCATGCCCGAGATTCGGCAAGCTAGGCAATGAAGAGGTTGCTCTCGCAGGGCACCAGAGCAAGAGCAGGAGCGACGGTGGGGATGCGGCGCCGATTCTGTGCACAAATTGCCAGACGACGAATACCCCGTTGTCCCTAACAGAGCGTGACTCGATGAAGTGCTCCTGTGATTTGAAGGAGACTCGAGAGGATGGCGCTTTGTCGCGCCGTCGTCCCGCGTCGTTTGAACTTCGCTAATTGCATCCAGAATTTACGATGATATAGTGGAATACCCCTCACACCGTCCATTAAGCCAACCGACCAATGTCTCGTGTATGTCGACGGCGTAGGTGACAACAGTCGTAAACTCGACCTCATGCAGGCCGGAAGAGGCCAGAATCCTGCCTGATACCAATGGTGCACCGCTGCAACCATAGGTATCAGCCTCGGAACTTGCCGAGCTGCCTTTCCGACCTCTCCAGGTCTTTCTTTGTCATGCCCCACGCTAGATTAAATGGCTACATATACCTTTACCAATCTACAAGCCTCCGGTATCGCCAGAAAGGTCTCAGAAGGCATCTTCATCAAATTTTACATCGAAGGTTGCGCTGGGATTCGAACCGGGGACCTCGGGCTTGACCTGAAATCCTGCCTGATACCAATGGTGCACCGTAGAGGTCACCGGTCTACTGGCGGTCCAGGTCATCGCCAGGTAATAAGCCCGCCAGGCAATTACTCAGACTACATAGTACCAGTCAGGTACCAGTCTCCCCAGACTACTTATGTAAGTACTCAGATCGCTCACAGTCGGAAACTTCCGAATCCCCGCGGCTTCCTTCAGCGGTCGCTTGCGTCGCGTGGCGGTTTCCCGCCTCCATGGGGGGCAACCTCGTCACTTGTAGGGCTAACTTGTACGGCCTTGCAAAACCCACATGAACCTGCTGAAATGAAGCCAGCCCATGTCTGAATACGCGAACCCTTCCCTCCGAGTCTTCCCCATCGAAACCAAGAATCCGTTGACTTTGAGCGTTTACTGCCGCGCGGCGCGCCAGTCGATCTCCTACCGCAATATCGCCAAGAACAATCGCCCATCCCCACTAGGACGCCAGGCGCCTTGCAAAGACAAGCATGGGACAATATCCATCGGGATCGCGAAGCCGTTATCAAGGACGGATTGCCTGTCTCTCATCGAAACCTTGCCACTGACCATACCCTGTCCATTGCTTCTCTCCCTCATCCAGCATGTCATCGAATGTCGACGTGGTGATGTGAGTACGACAGGGCTCGATTAGATGGGAAGGAGTGCTCATAACCTCCCAGCGTGGGAGGTGGTCCAGTAGGATGCCTTATCGCAGCTCAGCTCGCGCGCTTTGGGATCAAGCCATACGTTCTCGGTACGCGTTGCACAGAGTATACCATCGTGGCCGGATCTGAGTAAAGAATGCAGAGCAAGATGACAAGACAGTTATGCCGTGCTATGGTCGGGCATGCACGCTGTGGCCAAGGAGCATCGAGCTCCTCGACCAGGTGGATATGGCCGAGCCACTTATCCAGTTGGGCGTTGCCACTCGTAATGCCCTGCACTTTCATGAGTAAGTCAGCCGACGGCACATCGGCCCTTATTAACGAGCGTCACCGCAGAGGTAAACGCGTACCGGGAGGACTCATGTACGCCAGTCGAATGGACAAGCTTGGTACGTCTTTATTGTTCGTACTACTCCCGCAATTACCTGAATGTCTACGACAGGCGATACGTCCTTCAAATTCGCGTATGTATATTCTTGCTCGACTTCGTCAACTCTGAGCGGTCACTGTTTAGCCTGCATCTTCGACAGCGCATCATCGAGCAACAATTCACGCAGATCATGGAAGACCTTGGCGTGGACCTGCATATGCAGCAGCAACTAATTGACATTCAGCTACTTGTAGACGCTGAAGCAGTCCATCCCGTGAAGACGATGGTCAAGGATCTCAAAAGCGGCGAGATTTTCACTATCAAAAGGTATGTTCCGCCTTGACTATTCACGCGAACTTCCTAACATCCAATATGTAGCAAGTACATCATTGGGGCAGATGTGAGTCGTCTTCATCGGAGGTCTATGGCCCCTGACGCGCTACTAGGGTGGCAAATCTACCGTGCGCAAGCTTGCTGGCATAGGCTTCCCAGGCGAGAGTACGACGCACCGCTGGATCCGCATGGACGCTCTGGTTGAAACAGACATGCCCAATCCGCGTTGCCTCAACTCCATTGATAGCGCATCGCATGGGCAGATCCTCTGGTGCCCCATCGACGGTGGCATGACGCGCATCGGTTATGTCTTCTCGCAAGCTCTCATAGACAAGTACGGCGGCGTAGAGGGTATAACGCAAGAGGTCGTCGTGCGCGAGGCGAAAGAGGCGCTCGCTCCCTTCAGAGTTGATTTCCTCCGCGTGGACTGGTTCACGATTTATGTGCGTCCATATTCCATGTTATGCGTCCTGATGGCTGAGTCGGTTCGTAGGGTATCGGACAACGCATCGCCGACACGTTCTTGCATGAAGAGCGAGTTATCCTGGCCGGAGACGCATGCCACACGCACAGCTCAGGGTCTGCTCAAGGGTTGAACACCGGAATACAGGAGTACGTTAGATGGGTAGTACGAACATATCGATCTTCCCGCTTATACACCTGCTAGCGCCGTGAATCTAGCATGGAAACTGGCAGTAAGTCAACCTATCTTTGTTGTTTGTGATTTGCTCACCCTGCGTCAGCTCGTGCTCAAGGGTGCCGCACGTCCGGGGCTTCTGGAGACCTACAATACCGAGCGCCGACACGTTGTTCAGCAGATCATCGACAACGACCGCACAATTAGTACGCTCATCTCAGGGCATTACCCGCCCAAGTTTGCTGGGCGAGCGGAGCCTCCTAGGTATCTTGTTTCTTCCGCCTTCCCTTATCTGGTATCTGACGCTATGCGATATAGGGAGATACTGAAGGAGTGGTTCAGCGACATGAACATGCAGTCGTTCACGTTAGGCTTAGGTACGGTTAAACGACATATCTGCAATAGCTTTTCTGACCCACGGCATATGACAGGCGTATCGTATCGTACGTCCTCAAATCGCGCTAGATAATTATGCCTGCTCACATCCCCTCCAGCTGCCAATCTCATCAACAAGGTCAGTGTTGGCTCATCGAAGGCGACTGTCGACGTGGGCGAGCGTGCTCCCGACGTCTTCGTGAGCACCCTAGGGTGAGTTGCGGTCTGCATCGTTAATTGAGGGCTAACATGTACCTTTGCAGCACCGCCGATCCCATCCGACTACATCAGATACTTAAGAACACAGGCGCTTTCTCGTACGCCCAATCTTAAGTTTGATCTACTGCATCTCCCTGACATATTCCAGTATCCTGGTCTTTGCCGGTGCACCTCGCGTCTCGCGGCCATATCTGGCAAAGCTCTGCGACGCGCTCAACGCATCCGACATATGGATCAGTCGACTTCCCCGTCGCGCCGTGCGTTGGATCATACTGTGCGCAGACAGCGGAAATGCAGCGCATGAAGTACTAGGCATGCCTCCTATGGGCGGTGGGCGCGTGTACTTAGACACAACGCGTGCTGCGCATGAGGTGTACGGCGTTGACGTCGAGCGCGGCGCACTCGTTGTAATGCGCCCAGATGGGTGGGTCGGGACAATCGCTGGCGTGGACGAAATCGAGGCGCTGGAAGCGTACTTCAGAGGGATCTTTGCTTTCGAGTGATGGGGACGTTCTACTCGTAAGGCCGCAATGTACATCTATGATCATATACTATGACAGGAGACGAGGCCGGTGGTGAACAACGCGACGCCGAGGAGGTACATGGCAGTTATGCCTGGGACACGTGAGCAACGAATATTTTACTACTGATCAAGACTCACTTCTCTGATGCCTCGGAAGCATGCGTTTCTCGTATCCAAGCATGGGCATGCCCATGAAGTTCGCTACGACATGGGCTATCAGAGGCGCCAGTATATTTGACGATAGTAGGAACACCTCCACGCAGTACGCGCCGAAGAGCGTGGTGTAGATGAACTGAAAGGCTGGAAGACTTCGTCAATGAACCGTCTTTCATGCTGAGCAAAACGCTTACCGGTCTGCGCGACAGCCTGCTTGAGCGCGTCGGGAGATTTGCCGAGAGTGTTATAGGTCTCCCAGGCGTGGTGAAGATGGGCTAGGCGGACAATGAACTTCATCGTATCGGGGCCACACGTAAACGCACCCATCCCGAACCAAAGAGGCGCTCCCCATACGATCTTCCAGCGTGTCGCGCCAGAAAGCCTGTATACGGCGACGATACACGCTCGAAAGACGATTTCTTCCGTTATGGGAGCCTGTCAGGCAAGTCTACATGAGGATGCCAGAGCGTAAATTGGCGAAGGCGTACCACAACGTAGTTCCTAACGCCAATGATGTTGCCGATGACAGACTTCAGGCTCGGTAATAGGCCCAATGAGTTCTGCTGAAACGGCATACGCTTGCGAAGATAAATCACATAAAGCGGTCCGGTGTAGAGGATGGGAATAAGAAGATATGGCAAGTAGAAACGAGTGATGTTGGACGCCACGCCCACAGGACTGAGAGTGAGGAAAACAGAGAACGACGGCAGAGGAAGAGCCAGGCCAGTCAGTGTGCGCCATTTCAGGACGTCCTTTGCGCAAGTCAGATCACAAATAGCACCGAGAAAGGAGTCTTAATCACCATGCTACAAATGTACAACAAAAAGAGGGCAGAAAAGATGCTGGAAAAGGTGACGGCACGCAAGCGCGTACGGATGACTTCGGGATCATCACGACCTTTGCTGCGGAAATCTGCATGCCAATTTTCCGTCAGTCAAGCACTTTCAGCATACCAAGTTCTCACTTGATGAAGCGCCAGAGGTAAAGCTCAGTCGGCCCTCTTTGGCGACGTAGAGAGAGCCAACATAAGATAGGGCGAACACAAAGGCGAGCAAGTGCGCTTGAGAGGTCGGTAGGCTCATGGAGACCGACACCGGAGACATGGTTCAGCGGGAATTTTTACAGCAAACAATTCAACGGCGATGTCTTCTGGAGTGAACAACGCCGCGAAAGATGAACATGAAAGTTCGGACGCAAGTGCAATTTCAAATGACAGGCACGCGCTGCGTCACGGAGGCACGTGGGGATGTGACCAATCAATGAAGGTCACGTACCGGTCACGTTCATTTTTCCTCTTCTTCCCCTGCTCCCAGCCTGCTCCCTGGGCAGTCAAGAGGTGGTCGATCTCGAAATCGGGTACGCAGATGTGCTCGCGTGCGAGCTCCACCCTGCTCCACTTCGGGCCCTCGGGACGAGCACGCGGGGTCAGCGAGGCCTGCCAGTCGCGCAGTAATTCAGGTATATGCTCAGTAGAAAGTTATATTCCAGTACCTCATAGCCTATAGAATGCCCTTGGTTCCCTTTCTGTGGGCCTACAACTATGATTCGGCCCAACCTGGACACAACCCCGCCGACCTCGCCGCCGTTCCGAGGGCCCGAAGTGGAGCAGGGTGGAGCTCGCACGCGAGCACATCTGCGTACCCGATTTCGAGATCGACCACCTCTTGTGGGCAGTGCTATACTCTTGCTCCCAAATGTTGATTTACGGTGATCTGCATCTGAACTGTATTGGATGATGCGCTCGCGGGTACTTTCGACCGCCTGCGACGCATATCCCGATGCTGTCCCGATGGCACAGGAAAATGCCCACGCTTGAAACACCGCCGTCCATCGATATCCTCCCTTCGGGAAACATTCGCTGAAGCGGCTGCTCCGCCTACCTCGGCACGGATGATTATTGATAACATGATGCCGGCTGTAGCGCATGTTCAAGCTCAAGTTCTCTGCGTCGACCCACATCCCCTCTCCCATGCAAGCGCATAGGACATCCGAATCGCCGCCGGACAGCCGTTGTGCACGACCCACCCGCACATTCCTTCACCTTCATATCAGTGAACTTCCAGCCTTTTATTGAATTGCCTCTCCGGAAATATTCGCCGAAGATCAAGATTTTCTTCCCATGGCGAGGTATGTAAGTCGCCTGTAAGTATAGCACCTAGCAGGACGGCTCTCAATGCTCATCCTCCACGAAAATATGATCTCCCCATCATTTCTGACCTCACTGGCAAGGTCACTCTCGTTACCGGGGCTCAGTAGGCGTATCTGTACGTCTACGGTCTGCCTGGGGAGACTAGGCGGATTCGCGCATCTACTGGATTTATGCACTGATTATACATTGGTTTGGCCCGCCAGAGATACGTCGCGCAGCACCCAGCCTCCAAGGGAGCCAACGTCTACATACATTGGCGCACGCGCCGCGGCGTAAAAGGCCAACAGTGCTATAGCGCAGAGATGTTGGAGGACAGTCCGACGTTGAAGCCCGAGCAGCTTGCGTGGCATTCATCGCGGATTTCGGCGATCTGAAGCAGGTCGCCGGTGCGGCTGTTGAGCTCGTGAAGAAAGAGACGAGCTCGTGAAGAAGGAGAGTCGCCTGGATATACTCGTCTTTGTCAGTCTTGTCGTCTCGTCGTTGCTGGTATGCCATGCGCTAATGCTCTTGACCTAGATTGCCGCTGCCTCTATCAAGTGACCGCTGCCTCTATCAAGTGGCCGCTGCGGCCTCTATCACGTGGCTGTCACCTACAGTCCTGTCGACGATCTCAACGCGGACATGGGCAGGCCGGATGGCTTCATGCCCGACTTATCCCGTTACTTATTGTATATCCTTTCCGTACCTTCTGTCGTCCTTGCCGTGTTTCTTCTGTCGTCCTCCCTCCCTCGCCTTCATTCCGAAATCGACGGAAGCTCACTTCTCTCAGCTGGAAGCAAGCTCGATTCTCTCAGCTCTCGGCAAGCTCACTTCGCTCAGCTCTCAAAGCAAGCTCACTTCTCCGCGCGCAGCTCTCGGCAAGCTCACTTCTCTCAGCTCTCAGCCAGGTCAACTTCTCTCAGCTGGAAGCAAGCTCAACTTCTCCCAGCTCTCAGTCCTAAGCTCGCTTCTCATCAGCCCTCGACAAGCTCAACTTCTCCCAGCTCTCAGTAAGCTCGCCAACGTCCTCACCGCGAAGGCCGGACATCCCTCCTCACTGCGCTCGCTGTGCACCCGGACGAGATTGTCACTACGGGCAAAGACTGTCACTACGGGCAGGGATTGTCAGTACGGGCAGGGATTGTCACTACGGGCAGGGATTGTCACTACGGGCACATAGTCTCCCGCGACCGACGTTCGACGGGCACGGGCGCGCGTTATGGAGGTCTCGGGAGGCGCTTCCGCGCACGCAATGGCTATAACTAAAGACTGAATTTGGTAGCGAAAGACGGCGCGCTGACACCGCTCTGGCCCGTGGCGGGAAAGCTCGGCGGCGCAGTTATCTTTTCGTACAAGGAGGTCGCCCTCGAAGAGGGATCTCCGGCTGACAGTGCGGCGCTGGCGAAGAGTGAGAAGGTCGTTTGCTCACGACCTGAGGCCAGAGTGGCAGAGATAACTAAGGCGGGTTTCGAGGACCGACTGCGTGTGGGACATGTGTGGATACATAATAGTTGTATGTATCACAGGAATACAATTGTCCTACTATCCAGTATCATTCTCGACACGATGTACAGATGCCTTCCCACTTCGATTGAACGTTGAAGGCAGCGGCTCGGCAGCGCGGCGGACGCTTATCAAGTGTCTGTGTTAGACTTTATACTTTAGATGGACTCAAGGTACTTTGCTGTGTGGATGTTCGGGGGACGGGCGTCGTTCGCCTTGCTCGGCGGCAGACGCGTCGTGGCGGCGGTCTTGCGGCGGTCAAGCGTCGGAGGAGGACCCCTGAATATACGCCTAAATGTCTGATACGAGTCCGGACAAGAATGGCCAAAATTGAGGGCCAAGGTCTGGTACGAGTCCGGACACGAACGGCTGGAACTGGGCTGGAAGGCGGTCAAGGTCTGATACTAGTCCGGACACGGATGGACCGGCGGCGTCCGCCGCCCACGGTCTTGACCAGGAAGGCTGCCAACTCCCATTCACAGTCAGTAATAGTGCCCAAGAAAGGCTTCGTGGTGCAACGGTTTTCTCGCGATTTCAGCAAGTTTCAAGGCATTTACCGGTTGTTTTCGCCGCTCGATGGTTCGATTCGCCCAAAACTTGCCCAAAATATTATTTTATGCCTTTGTAAAGCTCGAACGGGTCATCCCGCTGCAGTGAAAGGCTATAAAAAGCTTCAAGTATCACTAAAAACAACCTTGTAGCCCGTGAAAAAAAATCAGCGAAAAAATGAATATTTTCTAGGCCTGATACAAGTCCGGACAAGAACCGCGGAATCGACTTTTTGGTGTCCGGACAAGAACGCCCAGAAAGGGTAATTTTGGTATCAGACATTTAGGCGTATATTCAGGGGTCCTGTCGGAGGGTAACCGGAATATCGGCCCGAACAGGATAGGCGCCGAGTCCCGAGGAACGGTGACATAAGAATGAGCTCGTAATGCAATTGTTTCACGCGCGCTTCCATTGTTCTGCGAGGTCTGGATCTGGAGAGCAATATTTAGCGGGCTTTACCCTGGGCTTACCCACCTCGCCCCGTATACCGTTTTACCGTCACCAGGAGGGTCCAAGTACCGTCTGAGCGGCATGGGGCATGGGCAAGTCGACGGAGGGCGGTGCCTGCGAGCGTGGAACGGCAATCTTGAATCAGCTGCTATTTTGCACGGCTGATTGGTTATTTATCTTGGCAGTATTGTATCGCTTTTTGTTTGTGTTTCTTGTTTCTGTACACCTTCCTATTGCCCGCCATGCCCTCCCTCCCGCGCTCCTCAGCGCGCCGGCTCGCCTGCATCGCCGCCCCCGCCGTGCTCGCCCTCACCTGGTTTGCGCGCCACCGCATCTACATCGCCTACTGCCTCGCGTACACCTACTTTGCTTTCACCTTCCTCCCGACTTCCATCATTGGCGAGGGCGACGGCTTCGACCTGGCAGCCGTCCGCCCCCCGCCCGACGCGCCAGAGATCGTCCCCCGCATTCTGCACCAGGTCCGCTTAGGCGATATCGAGATGCGCGACAAGTGGATCGCGGGGCGCCAGTCCTGTCTCGACGCGCACCAGGGGCGCAACTGGACCTTCATCATGTGGGAGGACGAGAACGCGAATGCGTTCGTGCAGGAGAACTACCCCGACTTGTACGACATGTATCGCGGGTACGGACAGGGTGCGTGCCCCGCGCCTTGAGGCGTCCCGCCCGCTCACCTTCCCCCTCGCAGAGATCCAGCGCTCCAACGTCATCCGGTACCTCATCCTCAACAAAATGGGTGGTATCTACCTCGATTTGGACGTCAAGTGCAAGGTCCCCCTCGACGCGTTCCTCACGCAGTCCTGGCTCTCCCCGCCGGGACTCCCGACGGGCATCAACAACGCGTTCCTCACCTCCACACCGGGCAATCCCTTCCTCGGCTTTGTGATCGAGCGCCTCCGCGCGTACGATCTCAACTGGATCTCGCTCTACGCGACGGACATGTGCGTTTCTAGTCTGGACTTGTCGTCGGCGCCTCAGTCACTGACCTCGCTGGCTAGGTTCTCCGCGGGCTGCCACTTCATCTCCACCATGCACGCCCACTACCCGCAACGCGACCAGCTCAAGGTCCTCCCCGAGGGCTACAAACTCGGCGGGATCAGCAACAACCACATCTTCGAGCACTTCGGCGCCGCGTACGTCAACTCCTTCAACTCGCCCTCGCATCACCTTCCCTCCCCCTCCCCCCAGTCACCCCAGCTAACTTCCCCTACAGCTCCTGGCACCGCGGCGACGCCACCGCGATCAAGATAGTCGGCAAAATCGTCGAGTGGATCCTGCGCATCATCCGCTGGACGTGGCGGCCGATCCTCGCGCTCGGCGTGTTCGTGTGCGGCGGCTACGCAGCGCAGTCGCTCTGCTCGGCCGCGCACGAGCGGAAGCGCGCGGCGTACAGCTCGCTGCCGTGGGACGAGGAGCACGCGCTAACACCGCGGAGCGCGTCACCGCGCAGCCCCAGCCCGGGGGCGGAGGAGAAGCGGTGGTGAGCGGAAGACGGCAGGCAGAGACGGCTGGGCCCTGCGCGTCCTGCGGGTGGACACGCGTCCTGCGGGTGGACACGAGTCCTGCGGGCGGGTGCACGAGTCCTGCGGGTGGGTGTACACGTCCTGCGAGTCCTGCGTTCTCAGGCGCCTATGGAGCGGGGGCGACGGTTCGGGCGTGTCGAGGGGTTGAGCGTGTCGAGGGTTGGGCTATGGATCGTGCACCCAAGTACTAGGTGCACCTAAGTACTGGGTGCTCCTAAGTACTGGGTGTACCTAAGTAAGTACTAGGGTGCACGAACAGACTAGGTGTGGCATATCTGTGTTTCTTTATATATATACCTGCACGGGCCTCGCGGAACTAATACCATCGCGGCTGTAATCACAGAAGTATTCTCGTGGCCGTAGTCACTCCAGGATCATCGTGGCCGTAATCAGCCAAGTATAATTGTGGCCTACCATCGTTGTAGACCCCCGGATGTAGGGCCCACTAAGTACTACTCAGCGTGACGGTGGCTAGCGCTATCCTCATTGTGGGCGGCTGCTACCATTATGACTGGGCAGCTGCTACCATTATGACTGGGCAGCTATGTACTACCATCATTATTGTGGGCAGCTACCATCGAGTAAGCAGGAGATGAGGCGACGCAGGACTTGGGTGTGATTCTGTGGATGGGTGTACTGTCGGTTGTTGGGGAGGGCGTGAGCAATGTGCTATTCACGTGAGTCCCTTCGCAAACGGTGGCTGTGCAAATGGTTTTTCACCTGCTCGGATTTTGTCCGGCGCACAGCGCCTCTCATTACGGAAATCTTGCTGTGGTGTAAAGGGACAGTCTGATCTAATGGGATCATCGGACACTCCTACGAAGTTTGAAGTGTTTTGCTTGAGATCTGAGAATTCTCCCGCGTAAAACGGCGCGTCCGCAGGACACCCAGTTCTTCATCCTTTCGGACGCTTGAAGCGGCAATGGGTACACTATGTCTATAGCTTCCAGTTCAGAGCTTTATCAATATGTAGGCAGACTCTTGAACGCGGCGTGGAAGCCTGAAGTTCGGACGTCGCGCGACGACGCGCGCCACACATTGATGACGTTGTGGCCGCCGGCATTTGCCGCAAGCGTGCAGTCTCGTTCAATCCAGGTTCAATCACAGCCGGTTTTCTGACATTGCTCACGCCTACGTAGCAGGTTTCCCAGCGAGCACTCCGCGGTCGTGCCGCAAATCTATGTTAGTTGTGCTGTCGATGTAATGCGCCATTCGCCGTCTCCGTACAGCTACGGCTGGCATTAACGGGAAGACGGACCTTTCCAGCGGCACCTCTTCTCTCTAAGGTCTTGAGGCTCGCAGAGAAAGTAAGCCGTCGAAGGTTGCAAGATATCGAAGAGCGCTTCAGATGAAGCTTACGATATTGTAGTACAGACCTGGTAATACAGACTATTCGCGCATGGTCCAAAGAGTCAGTGTTTTCGAAGCCTGTTATGGTCACCAAGGCTCATGACGCGAGCACCTCCGCAACGACCTTCTCACTGGTCTCCCACAGCTCCATGGCCAGCGCCTCATCAGCCGGAAGTCCCTCTTCGGGAGCGACCTCCTTGTACGGAAAGATAAATGCGCCGCCAAGCTTTCCCGCCTCGGGGGCAGCGGCAGCGTAGAGCGGTGTCAGCGCACCGTCTTCGACATTCATTGCGAGCGCGGGAGCACCGCCCGAGACCTCCATCATGGCGCGCGTCCCAGTAGTGACAATCTCGCCCGGGTGCACAGCGAGTGCAGTGAGGAAAGGCGCCCGGCGTTGCAGCTCCTTCGCGGTGAGGACGTTGGCGAGTTTGCTGAGAGCTGAGGCAATGTTAGTTTTCCAATAGATTTCCGAAGGCAAGGGGATGGAGAGACGACGAAAGAAGATGCGGCAAGGACATACAGTAACGGGTGAAGTTGGGCATGAAGCCATCCGGCCCGCCCATGTCCGCGTTAAGATCGTCGGCAGACCGGAAGCGGACTGTAGGTGGCAGCCACTTGACGGACCCAGCGGCAACCTAGGTCAAGAGCATTAGCGCGTCGGATACCAGCAACGACGGAACGACAACACTAACAAAGACGATTCGCGGAGCTTCCGGACTTATTGCGGCGGCCTTTTCAAGGAGCGGTAGGAGCTTTGATGTGAGAAGGAATGGTCCGAGATGGCTGTAGGAAAAATGAGACCTTGGCACGAATCCGCACGGAGACGCCTACTTCGTCGTCATCGACACGGATAAACCGTAGTCGTTCTTGTCTAGCGGACGAGCGAGTCTACGATATATATATCAGAACACGGTATCGCCCGAAAGTAAGGCTCACCTACAGCGCCGCGTTGTTGACAAGTATATCCAGGCGACTCTCTTTTTTCATAAGCTCATCAACTGCACCGGCAACCTGCTTCAAATCGCCGATATCCGCGATGAATGGCGCAAGCTGGTTGGGTTCGAGCGTAGGATTGTCCTGCAGCATTTGTGCTATAGCACTGTTGGCCTTTTCTGCGGCGCGAGCGCCAATGTAGACCTTGGCTCCCTTGGAGGCCAGGTGCTGCGCGACATGGTAGCCAATGCTCCCTGGCGAGCTGGAACGATGTTGATAAGTGCGAGGTTTTGATAATAGCACGGATACACATACTTGGCGCCGGTGACGAGGGTGACCTTGTCAGTAAGGTCGGGAATGATTGAGATATCATATTTCTATGGAGGATGAGGACTGCCTGTACGCTTTCCGATGAAAGGTGGACTCACCTCGCCACGGGGAAAGAACATCTCCTCAACGGGAATACTCGGAGTAGCCATGGCTGATCAAAAGGTCGCTGGAGATTCACTCTGTTTAGACGGAGTCTTGAAAGGAAAGTGCTGGTGGGGTTGCGCTTTTATGAGAGGGGAAAGTGGGTCGTCGGATATGACGAATGTGTTACATCCGATATTTCATGAATCATCTGGATCCCAGGCGCCATCGAGTAGCCACTTCAGTGAGCGTTTCCCGAAGGGAGGATGGATGGCGGCGTTTGCCGAGGGCATTCTCCTGCGCCATCGGGATATGCGTCACAGGCGGTGAAGGTGCTTCGTCACGCAATGTGTGCCCGGTATCTGGGCTTTCATTGTCAACGTCAACTCCGCTTGGGCTTGCTTCCGAATTTTTCCATGAAAGTAGGCCGTTCGGCGGGCCACTCATTCAAGGGACCCATATCCCCGCCTTAGGTGCGGTCGCCCTTGTCCTGAACATCGCCACAGCGACGAGTATTGAGTCCATGTAGTTCTCAAGTATAGCGTCTAGGACAAGTACTTACTGGATACAGCAGGCGATGCAGTCGTGCAGAAGCTAGGGCGATGCTCAACGCAGGCCAGCGTATGTCCATGGGGGCACAGCGGGGCGCGGTATATAAGGAGGCCGGTACTCGACGATAGGTAGGAGAGCGTCCATCAGCGCTATAGCACTTGCGAGCTCGGAGACACAGGATGCTCGCAGTCGATAGCCACGATCAATCTAGCTTGACGCCGTTGATGTCCTGGAACTGCGACTTATCCTTGACAAGCTCCGCAGACGAGCGCCAGCTTGCGGTGGTTTCTATATCAGGGTCATTTAGCTGTCGAGCATCCACCGCATACCACTCACCTGTCTGCTTGGCCTCCGCCGCCGCCTTCTCCTCCGGTGTGGCGTTCTGCGCTTTCCGGCGTATATAGAAGAACCGGGCAGCGAAGAGTAGCCCACAGAGGATGAAGAAGCCTACATTCGCAAGTTTAGCAATATTATACTTTCCAGCGTCGCCCATCGCTCACCGAGAATGCCCAGGAAGATCTTCACGCCCAGCGCTAAGCCGCCGCTGCTTCCGGTCGTCGCTCCCGAAGCATCCACGTCGCCAGCATCGACCGCGTCGGGGTCCGGATACGACAGCCCGCGGACGTTCACGACCTCAAACTCGCGCGCCGCCCATGTAGGGTCGGTCAGCGGAACTATGCCGAGGAACGGCGTGTCGGAGGTTGCCCTGGAGGAGCGAGCGGATTTGTGCGAAGACCGAGGGGACGAGGGCACAGCACGGTCAGCCCGACGCCTGCGGCGCCGCAGGCGTGGCACGTGCTCATCGTGCTCGTCGCGTCGCCAGTCCGAGAGGCGCGCATCGCCATCACCCTCTCGCCGCCAGTCCGAGAGGGCTCTCGCGGATCCCTCTTCTCTGCGCCTGCGCTTGCCGTGCCAGGCGTCGGGGTTCTCGTATGCGAAGACGCTGTAGACGTTGCGCATGAAGGGCGTGCCGAGGACGATGTCGACGCCTGCGCCGTTCGCGGAGGAGCTGTCGAGATCCGCGACGGCCTGGATGGCGCCCGTGCACGATCCGGTGCCCGCGCCCTGTCCGCCGCCGCCGGCCTGCAGGACGAGGTCGCTGGGGTGGATGGGCACGTCGATGCGCGGCGAGTCGTTCGACCCGGACTCGGCGAGCGTGAAGGTGAGGTTGAGCGGGGTCGAGCACGGGAGGTAGTAGATGCCGTCGCTGCCCGGGCCGACGCCGATGCTCCCGTACACCGCGTTCGCAATCGTGGACGTGGTGAGGATGAGGGGGACGCCGGAGTCGAAGACCGCGCGCAGCGGCGCGCCGAGCAGGGACACGTCCTTGTCGAGCGTGTTCTCGGACGCCGTGTCCAGCGTCGACGGGTGCGCCTCGATGCCGGCGAGCTGCACCTTGAAGAGCAGCTCGCCTGCCTCGTCCGCTGAGAGGCCCAGGTAGGTCACCGCGTCCTCGACGGCGCCGCCGCCCGACAGGCGCAGCTGGTCCGCCGAGGGGTGCATGCCGAGCCCCATGAGAGACGGGTAGCGGTCGCTGCCCGGGCGCTCCATCAGGAGCCCGACGAACGGGTTCCCCGGTGCACCATCAGCGCGGAAGAGCCCCGCAGTGATGGCGTCGCCACCGCCGTCCGCCTTGATCAGCGAGTTCGCCGGGAGCGCGAGCCCCAGCACGCCATTGAACTTGTCGTCAAGGGGCTCGTTGGTGACGTTGGATGCTGCCGCGAGCGACTGGGCGGTGACAGAAGTGGGGCCGAGGCGCACGACATCATTGACGATGTCGCCGGAGACTTGGCCCTGGAGGTAGGTGATGGAGAAGTCCGCGTCGGTGGTCTGGGCAGAGGAGGAGGAGGAGGGGTCGTAGGTGTGGCCAGAGGCGCCGCACGCGGATGTGGAGCAGGAGGGGGACGCGATCCAGAGGTCGGAGGAGCCGGTGTCAACCTGGACGTAGACCGACTGCGGCGGGGTGCCGATCTGGAGGGGGACCATGTACGACCTGGGGAAAGATGAGTGAGGGGGGAGGAGATCGCGCACGGGGACTCACATGTCGTAGTCGCCGTTCTGCAGGGCGCTCATTTCGATGAGGTAGGCGTTGCCGCCGTCTGCGCGTGCCATGTTCATGTTCGTGACTGTCCTGGACCGAGCAGGATAAAGGGTGGGATGAATGGTATAGCACGCAGGTCAATGCTGCATGTGTTGTAGGAAAGGTCTGGGACGAGTAAAGACTGAGAACAATGAAAGCACGAGAGAAAGAAAGAAGGGCGATTCTGATGCAGCCGCAAGCTTCAACCTCCCTATTGAGTAGCGGTTAGCGCTTAGAGCTGTACAGCAGCAGCGAGAACGTACTGGGTTCGAAGGAGATGAGATGGGAAAGGCGAGCAGGAATCCTCGACCGTCGCGAGGATATGATCTTGAGAACCCGAGATGCGGGGTTGTGCAACCGTCAAATGTTGGAAATTCTTGCGCTCCATCGGTCCGATCTCCGGTAATAGCACGGAGCCGAATCATGAATGATCATTCCCCGCGTCACGTCACCCCTGGTCTTTGTTCTCAAATGTCACGCATAAATAGGCCGGGGGACTTGTGCCACCCACCTTGTCTTCATCCACCATCATGGATCACCATCAGGATGCTAATATGGCGTCTCCCGCAAAGCGCAAGACTCGCATGGTGCGTACTCAGCTCCATCCTGCCAACCTTCAACTGACCACGCCACAGCGGACGAGGATTAATCAAACCGCTCCCCTTCTTCCCCAAGAATTGTGCGACCTGATCATCAAGTATGCCACCGGAAACCCGCGCGTAGTGCGTGCTTGTAGCCTCGTATGCCGCGCTTGGTCCCAGTCTGCTCGCGTTCACCTCTTCCGCCGCCTCCCCGTCGCGCCACCCGGCTGGAAGAGCGCACTTCGGTTCTTTGAGCAGCCTGCCCGCACCTGCGGCTTCCTCCCACTCGTCCAGACCCTCGCCATAACCGGTGACATACAAAGAATTGCCCTCGTCAATAGCGTCGCTTGGCTCAAGACACTTGCCGAGCGCGTCGATGAGCTCACAGGCGTGGCCAGCGTCGAGCTCGAAGCACTCTCACAAGAACTGGAAACCGAGACCTGGGGATATCTGTGGTCCTATCCGCCCTTCTCGGCGCAGATTACTAGCCTGACGATGCATCGCGACGTCATATTCCCCAACCTATGCGCGTTGACCGCCTTCGTAGCACAACTGCCTAACCTGCGCATTCTGGCAACGGACTGTCTCAGTGTGCACGACCCTACTGGATGTGAATGCCTGGCGCCACCTCCTCACCTGCACAGACTCAAGGTGACGTCTTTCGCTGGATGGGAGACCTGGTTGCAGGCCGCGGACACGCATACGCTTCGCTCGCTCGAGCTCTTCGGCATCCTTGAGCGTGACAGCTACCAATCTCTTCATCGTTATATATCCACCCCAGGCGTACAACTGGACTACCTCGAGCTGCCGCTCAACCCTCAGGGCGTGACTGGTATGTCTGATCCGTCTTCGTTCCACCCACGAGTCTCACCCCAGATACAGATCTGCTCGCCATGGGTCCTCTTCCCGCTCACAGTGTCGTCCGGACCGTCTGCCTCAAGGATCTCGTCGTGTGTATGAACGCAAATATGCTCACTGTGTACGCGCCTTCGGCGTTCTGGCACGTCGAGCTGGTCTCTACCGTACTACGGATGTTCGGGCCCAGCTTACGCCGCGCCGCGCTCGTCCTTGCCTGGGAGCTACCGCCTTACACGTACACGGCGAACGAACTGGCCTTGTCTACGACCGCTGCGGCAGCCAGCTGGCGCGCGATTGACTCACTGGTCGCCCATGGGGATACCACCAAACATCCACCACTACAGAGGTTCACCGTCGTGTTAGCGACGCGCATGGAGCCGCGGACATTCCGCACCTCGAGAACGAAAGAGATCATCCAGGGGTACATGACGGAATGCCAGGCGCGCGATATTTTGAAGTTCAGAGACTACCTGAAGGAGGATATGTGTACGTCGAGCATTTCCGCTCGAATGCTCGTTACTGTAGCTGACCTCCACTCAGGGATACGAGGAGTAATCCAGGAGTGAGCATACGCAAGCTACGCGCAATGGCAGTAAGGAGTCGTATGAAGCAGAAGTCCTGGTTTTTGGTTCGTGTACTTGTAGAGATAGAGCTCAAGGTGTTCTCCTGTAACAATTCGAGTAACAACGCGCTCAGAAAAGAAAGAAAATGATGGTAACCAAGCCCGCCTAGCTCAATCGGCTAGAGCGTCAGACTTTTACGGGTAACGTAGAATCTGAAGGCTGCGGGTTCGACCCCCGCGGTGGGCTCTCCATGATGTTGACGACATTCTTTTTGCCCTCACAGAGGCTACTGCGATGTAACCCCCAGTCAAATTGCGCTGCCCTGTTCTCATTCGCAGGCAGATGACTATGTCTGTTCAAGCATTTCCAGGACTTTCTGCAACGTGTTTCGATCCAAGGTAGGCTGGTAGCCACTGTCCAATCAGGATCGGCGGAGTGTTTCTTGATGATAGATTGCAGATTCAATTGAGCGCCCGGCCTTTCGTGACCGTCGTGGCGATGATCACCAAGTCTAGGCCAAATGGTCAGACGACGACGACGACAGCGGTTGTCTCTTACTTCCATCCTCCCAAACCAACGCGTTTGTGTCTGATCACCAGCTCGTACGAAGCGGCTCCTATATGAGTGCATAACGACGACGAGCGCAAGAGCCTGACCATGAATGGCAAGCGCCCAAGGACCGACGACGGCGCGCACGACGCAAGCCACGATGTGCACAGGCGGCAGCGCCAGAAACGCGATGGGCGCGGCGTGCTCATCGAGATGCAGACCTTTCAGAACGGCCAATACGATGTGTGCGCCGCGGATTCCTGTCTTCGTGAACCCAGCTTACCCTCGCCCTAGTTCGTACGCAATACCCATCGAGCTGGGCTCGCCCGCGCAGACTCTGAATGTGCAGGTCGACACTGGCTCCTCGGACCTCTGGGTCGCAGGCGCGGACTGCGAGAGCGACCCATGCGGGGATGCGGGGGAGCGCTATGATCCCTCCGCGTCGGACTCCATGCAAGGCTCCGGCGGCACGCCCTTCTCCATCGCATACCTTCAAGGCAGCGTCGCCGGCGAGATCGTGTACGACGCGGTGCGCCTAGGGGGCGACGACGGCTTCGAGATCCCCGCGCAAGCGCTCTCCGCGGCGACCACGGTCGACAACGAGCCGCTCTCGCGAAGATTCGACGGCGTGCTCGGGCTCGCGTTCTCTGCAAACTCCATCATCAGGCAGCAAGTGCCCGAGCCGGCCGAGGACGACGATGACGACGCGCCGAATGGCGAGGCGATCACGACAAACCTGTTCGCCATCGACGACCCGCCCGCCAGCGCGTTCATATCCCTGCTCCTCGAGCGGCCCGGGAGTGACCGCTACCCCTCCCTTATGGGCATCGGCACCCACCCCTCCGCAACGCAACTGCGCCTCAACCAGTCCACCCACGCCGCCCTTAACTACCTCACCCTCGTCTCCTCCCTCTCCGGCACGCTCCTCTTCAACGTCCTCGTCAAAGACATCGTCGCACACCCCTCCACGCTCGCCGGCCACTCCAACGCCCTCGACAAGGACCAGTCCCTCCTTGCCACGCCCCTTCGCGCCGTCCTCGACTCCGGCGTGCCCCTCATCCTCGCCCGCCCTGATGTCGCCAACGCCATCTACGGCGCCGTCGGCGTCGGCCCCGGCGCGGACGGGCTCTTCTACATCCCCTGCTCCATGCCGCTGAATCTGACGTTCACTATGGCCGACACGACGACGGGCGTGGAGGTCGAGGTGCCGGTGCACCCGATCGACCTGAGCCTCGACACGCACGGTGAGAGCGGGGCGAACTCGGGCGGCGGGGGGAGCTGTACGGGGGCGATACAGAGCACGACGAATCTGGGGGGCGGGGCGGCCGCGGCGACTGTGGATATCGTGCTTGGGGCGCCATTCATGCGGAATGTGTACAGCGTGATGGCGTACCGGAATCCGAGCACGTTCGATAATGGGACGGCGACGGGGGGCAGTGACGATGAGGAGGACGACGAGGAGCACGAGGAGCACGAGGAGCACGAGGAGCACGAGGAGCGCAAGGAGGACGAAGACGATAACAAGGGCGGCCACGATAGGCGTCGTGCAGCATCCCGTGCAGTCTCGTCTTCGCGCAGGAGACGGCGGCGGACAATACTACCCTTCCCTGAACCCACCTCGGACGACCCATTCCAATATTACGTCGACCGGTACTCGCACATCCGTTACCCTCCTTGCGACCAATGCAATCAGCGCCCTCCTGCCGACCAGCACCGCCATCCTCCTGCCGACCAGCACCGCCATCCTCCTTCCGACCAGCACCGCCAATCTCTTTCCGACCAGCACCCTCCTCTCGAACAGCACCGCCAATCTCTTTCCGACCACCATTCTTCTACCGACCACCATTCTCCTACCGACCACCATCCTCCTTCCGACCACCATCCTTCTCACGACCACCATCCTGCTTACAACACCGACACCATAATCACCCGCGGCTACGACGACGACGACCCCCGCGGCTACGACGACGACGACCCCCGCGGCTACGACGACGACGACCCCCGCGGCTACGACGACGACCAGCCCCGCGGCTACGACGACGACGACGACCCCCGCGGCTACGACGACGACCAGCCCCGCGGCTACGACGACGACCAGCCCTTCTTCGGTCTCATCCCACTCACCAACCACACCTGGGCGGCGGAGGAGTTTGACGCCGTGCGAATACATGGCTTGGCATATCCCAGTGCAGACGCTACGACGAATACGGAAGACGAAGTTAGTGGTGGTGGTCATGGTGAGTTTTGGTTCCATCTTTTCTGGGAAATATTCCATCTGTTCTTGTTCTTGGGAAATATTCCATCTGTTCTTGTTCTTGGGGAATTCATCTGTTCTTGGGGAAGTTTTCTGTTCTTGGGGAATTCATCTGTTCTTGGGGAAGTCATCTGTTCTTGGGGAATCCATATGTTCTCGGGGAATTTTTCTGTTCTCGGGGAATTCATCTGTTCTCGGGGAATCCATATGTTCTCGGGGAATTTTTCTGTTCTCGGGGAATTCATCTGTTCTTGGGGAATTTTTCTGTTCTCGGGGAATCCATATGTTCTCGGGGAATCCATATGTTCTCGGGAAATTCGTCTGTCCTCGGGGAATCCATCTGTCCTCAAGCGAGTCATCGTTGTCCTTGGTCGATTGTATCGCTTCGATTATCATGAGGGCGTCCGCGACCGCCATGTATCTGCACACGAAGCGATTCTTCTCGGACTGTAATCGGCCGGTGGTGCGCGCGATGCCATGTGTTACGAACCACGTCGACTAGCGCGAGGTGGGGGAAGAGCGGACGGTGAGGAAGCGATATCACGTCGATGCTCGGTTCGGTGGTTGCCCCGGCGGTCGGAAGGCGGGCTGAATCTTTCCTTTATCTATCTGCTCTCGCTTAGATTTATCCCTCTCCCCATCTCTCCTCTCTTCGCATCCTCCTTGCTGACACGATTTGATTGACAGGTCTTTCCACTGGTATCAAGGTGCTCCTGGGCTGCCTCGGTAAGTTGCACATGCACGCCCGTTTGCCCAGGGCTCATCCCATGCGCAGCATTCTTCCTCGTCTGCTTCGGTCTCTTTGCCTTGCGATTCTTCTATGTTCGTCGGCGCGATCGCAAACTCGCACCGACTTTGCGCGGGACAGGTGAGGCGGGCTGGTTCGCTGATGCGGATGGGAAGCGCACGCAGGAGGCGCAGACAAGTCGGAGATTACCCTTTTTCGGCATCTTCAGGCGCGGGAAGGAGAAGGAAGCGAAGGTGCGTCGATCTTTATTCCAGCCGATACTACACGAGCTGACCGTCACCTTCATTGTAGGGCGCTTATGAGCTCACGAACCTGCACGACGAGCCTACCAGGCCACTGGCGCAAGCACGCATCGGCAGCGAGTACAGCATGTCCACGTCGCATACGTTGATCGGAGTGGCCGGTGGGAAGGGCAAATATGAGCCTGTGAACCATGAAGACCGGGATGTGGTTTGGGACTCCGGAGCTACGCTGAACTCCTGGAATCCTACGCATGCAAGCGTCGGCAGCGGCAGCACAGATGGTGGTATGTCGAACCCTAGACGTTCATACATGGTCGCTCATCATATGAATAGGCATCCCTCCACCACCGCCCGCGAAACATCGACCACCTTCGCTAGACCTGACGCCTGCAACACCGCGTCCACATTCGGCCGAGCAGCAATACGATAGCCCCGGCCTTGGCGAGTTCGGAGAGCTGGCGTCGCCGACGCATGCGCCTCTCCTGGCAAGCACGCCCGAGGAAACGCGCGCCCGTCTGCGGAAGGCCTACTTCAACCCCCCGGACCGGTCGAGTATGTTCGACAGCGATCAACCTGCACGCACGACACCGGTCAGCGAGGCCGGCCCGTACCCATTGCTGGACACTGCCCACACCCGCGGCGCATCGGCCTCGTCGTCGCTCACCGCCGCTCAACGGGACTCGATCTACTCCAGGCGAGGGGTATCGCCGCAGCCGCCGTCAGCCGTGTTTGCTGGCGCACGCCCGCGCTCGGCGTCGCGTCCCAGACACGTGAAGCAAGAGACCTCGGGGTCGCGCGCGTCCTTCTTCCCGTACCAGCAGGAAGAACCGTGGGCGGCGGCCGTCGGGTCGGGCGACGAGGATGGTGGCGACAGCGAGGTTGGCGTCCGCGACTACGGTCAGCGGGCGCCACCGAGCCCGGAGGAGCGGCGCGGACGACATGGGCTGACTCCGAGGGACCGGTCGGCGGAGCTGCAGTTCGAGTACTTCAACGTCGGCGACCTGCATGCGTCCAACCGGAGGAGGAGTAGCCGGGATAGCGCCATGTCGGTCCCGCGGGGTGCGGCGAGCCCTCTGCCGCCCGCGCTGGCCACTCCCGATCTGCTGGTCCGCACCCCCGATGGCTTATCGCCCTCGACACATCCGGCGCATGCGCCGCGGTTGCCCGAGCTTGCACATTCGTGGTTGCCTGACTTTTCGCACCATGCTATCACGCTGGAGCCCATTCTGGACGTGCGCTCGGAGGAGAACTCGGCTGAAAGCTCGGTAGCTGGGGGTGCTGGGTGCGGCTCTCATGGAGACGTGCCTCTAACGGATTCTCCCGGCGAGATGGATCCTACACGAGGACCTCCGTCACCCACGGCGTCTATTACCTCGTTGCGACGTACGTCTCTGTCTTTTCTTTCTCGTCCTCAGCGCGCGCCTGGTGGTCCTCGGCGACTTCCCAGTAATGCAAGCGTCCGATCCTCCACCTCGGCCACGAAAGGGCCTCACGACTCGGCTTAACGGACCTGTCTTCTCAACCTCATCAAGTTCATCACTGTAATCATCGCCATTTCAATGGACGCTCAAAGCTTTAGCTTTAGTACCAATACTTGTCACCCACACATTATAATTTGTTGATCCTCCGTCCTTCTTCCCCATCATGACGAGGCATATAAGCCTCTCTGCGTTGCATGTACGGTGGTCATTGTACCGTCTATGGACTCCTATCTCAAGGGGGGAAATTGTATCGCGTAATCATTCGTCTAGTCTGGAACATTTCCGAGACCTACCAAGCTGAAGTGACGGGCCAAAACGAAGGACCCATAGGGCGCAGTTGGGAGCAAAATGACTGATGCAAGCGAGCTACTTGGAGTTGAGTGAGCCATCGAGTTGACGAAGGCATCGAGTATGTTGGTATGTGCGACGAGGTTTACGAGATAAACTGGTGGCCAAAAATTAGGTCTACGAAGTCATGAAGACAGCCCACCGCGGGGGTCGAACCCGCAGCCTTCAGATTGTACATTAGCCGTAAAAGTCTGACGCTCTAGCCGATTGAGCTAGGCGGGCTATCTCAAGATACACAACAGCCCTTATAGATCAAGAATTTTAATATATCGGAATGCACATATTCAAGCGCCGGGGTCAATGCTGCCTTCTCATTCGAATTCATGTCTGGTAGTTGGCGATTTCCTTGTCCTACACTCAATACATATGTACAACAACAACACTTAGATGATACAAGTACAGTAAAGCAATGTAGGTACTGCGAGGTATCCGAAGCCGAAAGTCCCAGAAAGTCCCTGTCTATAATCTACTCTATGTAGTCCGAAGGATACGAGCGAACATCAAAACCAGCCTCACGCTATGCGACGACCACTTCGTCGCCCAGATGCAGAGCATTCAACTCCGCCGTCAAAACACGCTTTGACTCAGACGAGGGCGGCGGCAGCTGCTGCGCGGATGGCGAGGGCATGTCGACAGAAACTGTAGATCGCGAGCTCGACGACGACGCACCCAGCGACGGCGTCTTCCCCGCCGGTGGATCAAACTCCACAGGAAGCCGGTACTGCAAATAACTGTCGATGTCGACCTCCCCCTCCGTCGTGAACACCCCCAGCCCCCGCAGCGCCTCCTCCGCCTCCTCCAGCGTTATCCGCTCCTCCGGATCCGTCTCGAAAAACCGGCGCAGCAGCCGATAAAACTCGGGCGTCAAACTCGCCGCGCGCAACAGGTACCGCGGCCCGTCGCGGATGAAAGCGCGGAAGAACACGTCCTCGGGCTTCGCCTCCCCCCAGGGCGCGCACTGCGTGACCGCGACGAAGAGCGCGACGCCGAGCGCCCAAACGTCCGCGGGCGCATTGCGGTACTCGCCCCCATTGCACTCGGGCGCGCGGTACGCGTCCGTGCCCCACCCGCTCCAGCGCGACGTCGGGTTTGCGCTAGCGAGCCCAAAGTCGCAGAGCCGCCACGACCGGCCGTCCGCGGAGACGACGATGTTCTCGGGCTTGATGTCGCGGTGGTAAAAGTCCTCAGCGTGCATGGCCCGCAGGGCACTGATCATCTGCAAAAACCCGTCGCGGATGAGCTCGGGGTGGCCCTTGAAGATGCCGGAGGCGGCGGTGTCGTAGAGGTCGGTGCCGTCGACGAGCTCCATGGCGTGGAAGAGGTGCTCGTCGGAGGCGAAGGCGCCGTAGAAGGTGACGATATTTGGGTGGTCGGAGATGGCGGCGTGGATGAGGGCTTCCTGTCTCTGCATAGCGCGCAGGGCGGATTTGGGGTGCCCGAGTTTCTGGGCTTTGAAGGCAATGGTGCGGTTATCGTTGTGAGTGTCGATCGCGCGGAAGACGGTGCCGTAGGTTCCCTGGCCGATGCAGTCCTCCTCGCTATCGAGGGTGAAGCGGCCGGGCTCGAGTGGGTTATAAGTGTAGTCCGCGCCGAGGACGGGCTCGTCGTTTGAGGGGCGCATGTCGAATGGTGAGGCGGCAGGGTGGCGAAGGTGGCGGCGTCGGCGGCGGGAGAGGTATATGTGTCGCCGTAGAAGAGACGTAGAGGGGATATGCACTCTTCATTCTACACCTTATAAGCCGGATGCAGTATAGGAGAAGAGAGACCGTCTTGATTCACTGCTGAGATCGAGCGGAACGTGCGCGAGAGGTGTTCACTTCCCATGACGGAGTGTCTCGGAGGGACTTGCTGTCCCGCAGTTCCGGCCTCGCAGTTCAGAAGAAGGCGGCAGAAAAAGGATATGCCTGAAGCAGGGGAAATGCTGAAGGCAAGAGAAACTGGAAGAAGGACATCAGCCATAAGTCAAGAAACTCAACATGCTGGAGATGGAAGTTGAGAACAGGTGTTGATCACGCGCACGCCGCACGGCAGAATCCGGCGGCTCGGTAGATCGGGCCGATGTGGCGCGGCGCTTAGCGCCGCCCCTATCCGAAGTCATCACCGCTCATCACTATGTTCCACTGCTCCTCGTCAGCCGCGGTACAATAACCCATTCAGAAGGCAAAAGGGCCAGTTAACAGCTTTATGTGTGAACAGGACCTGAACGGGACTAAAAACTCTGCGGGACGCGGCTCTTGCAAGATAGAAATAAACATGTACGCCACAAGATACAATCCCCTCATAGCAGTTCCCAGAACTGCATACCCTTCTCTATTAGTATATACGACGTACGTTGCCATCATCACCGCTAATCCTCCGTGCCCAAGAATCGCGCATCACCGCGTGCACATCCTCCGCGCCCGCAGGAGGCTCGAGTAAGTCGAACACGAGCTCGTCCTCGCCGCTCCCCATCACGAATTCCTTCCGCATAGCATCGAACACCCGCATCATCGTCTCCTCCTTCACCCTCTTCGTCGCAGATGAGCGGCCCTCCGATCGCGCCGGCTGCACCACAACACGCTCGATGAGTGGCGGGAAGCGGGCGGGGAAGAGCTCCAATGCCGTCCCTGCCGGCTCGTCGTCCATCGGATGCGGGTCGCGCAGCTCGCACATCGCCTGCTGCAGCTCACGCGCGAAGGCAGGCGCGCCGGAGACGCCGTCGATCCGCAGAACTCGCAGGTCTGGGCATGCGGTCTCGATTCCGCCGAGCTGGAGGAGGCCGTGCGGATTGCGGTGCCCCGAGAGGTGCAGCCGGTGCAGTCGTGGGAGGTGGGTATGGGCGTCGGAGGGGAACGGGTATAGGCCGTGTACTGCGAGTTCCTCGAGGCGGGGGAGGGGTATACGGAAGGCGGTGTGGGCAAGGAGGGACGCGCTGGAGAGCAGGCTGCTGCAGTGGAGGGAGAGCGTCTCGAGTGCGGGGCCGGTGAGGGTAAGGATCCGTGCTATGGATTCTTGTACCGTCTGTTGTGGCGGGTGAGATGTGGAGGTCGCATGGCGGTCGGACATGAACAGATGTCTGACGCCTTTTCGTAGGGTGTCGTCTTCGAGCTTCCTCGCGAAGTCGATGATTCTCTCCGCGGAGGATAGCGACACGGATGTGTGAATGAGGTGCCGCGCCAGCGATCGGTAGTAGTGAGATACGCTTGCTAGAGAGCGGATCGTGCGGCCATCGTCCACGCAGGATACGAGTTGGCAGATGTATAGGTGAAGCTCCGTCGGGCAAGTGTCCATGACGAGAATTCGCGTCCTAGGCGTGCGGAGAAGTACAGGCGACGATGAGGGGAGGTCGCAGAATGTCGCAACCAGCGCCAGACGTTCTGCAAGTATGACCAAATTAACAATTGCGACCCAATTGCGACATTTGACGCGACAATGGAATCACGTGAGGATCGGCGCCTGAGATCGAGAAGTTCGAGTTGGACGGTCGAAGAAGGACGGGAGGGAGGCGTGCAAGAACATGCTCGGCAAGCAGAGGCGCGATGATGAGGGGAGGAGGCAAAGAGCAGATGCGAACTTACGAGTGACGTGGCTTTAGATCCGATCGTTGCTATCGACGGCAGACAAGAGACAGAGAGCAGATCGTCGGCGGGGGCGAGGGCAGCACCCAGCGCACCGCACCCGCCTCTTATGTAGCCTGCGCGCAAGGCAATTACCCAGGCCCATCACCCGCACTCCGTCGCCCGGCCCAGAATAGCCCCAGGGGCTGGGAAATGGGAGACCGCAAACCATGTATGCCGCATATCATGAGCGGTGCTTCGCAATCATTTCCTCGCTGGAGTTTTTCCAAATGTACGATAACCTCTTGTGCGGGGTTGCTGAAGCCTGGGAAGCGTCGCACACGTCTCGAGATTCCATGACCGCCAGCGTTCAGGAGAACCACTGTTCGGCATTTGCCGAAGCTCGTTATGGCTGGTGTGACTGGTTGAAGTCGGACCCATAACCACCCATCAATGGCTGGTGCCAGCGAAAGTATGGAGCTGACGCTCTGGGAGCTCAGTCACTTGAAGTCATAGCTGCTATAACTCCGTTCGACATGACAGATACCCCCCATAACGTCTCTGTCCTTCATGCTCCTCATCATGGCAGGTGAATACTTCATCTGCACGTTGACCTTCATTTGATAGACTACGAGGCATACAGCGCACCAATCTATATGAGCAGCGCCGTGTCCCTCAGTGCAAGTCAAGGTTTTGCACGCGTATGAGAGGCAATGACGCTACCGACGTGTCGCTCTGCACCAATTTCCAAGCGTGCGCTGGCTTCCCATGCCCGACAGCCCGCAGGGTGGGGCGCCACCTGGGTGCCACCCTGCTTCGGAGCCCTCAGAGTGCTTGTCATATACGAGGGGGTCTACCAAAGGCCCGCATATAGGTTTATAATCGGTTGCCACAATTAGTGATGCGCACCTTGAGCGCGTCGGACGCGGCGCCGCCAGTGAGTGTTCAATTGGACTATGATCTTCAGTAATTAGAGACGCCAGACGTCGTCTCTCGATGCATGAAGGCTCCGTACAAAATTTCGCTCGCGGGGATCAGCTGATGCAAAATCAGTTGTCTGAATACGCCGCACAGGAAACCGCATACCAAAATTCGAAACGCCTTCCATCGCACGCAGGCATGGGACTAGAGAGTTAGAAAATGGAACCCCGTGCAGCGCAACCGCATAGGTATACGCACATGGTTCATGCGCATCCGTAAAACACTGGCGCCACCGCTTGCGACTCGGAGTCAATTCTGCTTCTAGTACCTTCAAGCAGTAGGTCTGTTGTCGGTTGATCGTCCGAATTCCAGAAGAAAAACTGTTCGGCCCCTTTCAAGAGCGGCATATCGGCCCTCGCTGCTGGATGAGCACAACAAAAACATATAAAAAAAGCGGTGGCATACCGTGCGGGGCGAGCGTAGATCGTGCGAACGGCAGGAAATAGGTTCAATGCCAGAAGACCGATAGCGACGCCCGACTGGCAGATCGTGAAGGCGCGTTGGTGGCACCGACTGACGATGAAGAGGCTATTGCGCGAGCGGTTCCCGTTGCTCAAGACAGTCGTCCCAGGACAGAAATATCCTGCAAGGGACGCGTCAGCCTTTTCGTGGAGTGCGTGACGAGCTGACTACGCAGATGGCGTGGCGCATGGCATGTTCCGGATGGGCGCTCGCCGCTGGGCATGTTTTGGGAATACCTGAAGATTGCAGCTTGCTCGACGCCGGTTGTTTGCAGACCCTGCGCGATAACAAACGACACAACAAGAAGAAGCAGCTCCGTACCAGATTCCGAGAAGCGCATGCCGCTGCCGGCCCATCCGAGCTTGCAAGGCATTCGGCCGTCATGCATTCTTGACTCGTGAATAGTTGATCTGGGCTGAGCGTCAGTGGCAGGAGTGAGTATAGCTCGTATGAGATCTCCACGGAATGACGCTCGAGGTCTCCCTTCCTTGATCTTTGTCCATGTAGGGCGAACGTCCGTCACGAGCGGCAACTATGGTTCCATAAGTACGACTTCGCGATGCGCGTAGGACGTGTCATAATGTGCATGAAATGCTCGTACCAGAGCATTTATCATATGGAATTGGATCACGAATTGAGAGGGAGCGCCGGGCATGCGGCAGTGAGTTCCAGGCGTACAAGAAGTCGAGCGACACTGTGGCGTCAGCCTGCAGCCCATGTGTGCTTTGAAGGCACAGTTATGCCCACCACGGCCTCTGCTCCACATACTTTGATGTTCAATAGCGGAAGAGCAGGATCTCGGGCAAAGATTTAAGATTGCTGGCGGAGCAACGGTCGACATCCTCTCGTAGAGCTACCTGCGAACTCAGCTTCGAAGAGTGGATCAAATCTGCGACCATCTTCAGGCTGTGACAGTAAGACCGGCGAGAGGCACCTTCTCAGACTTGCTATGCTCCGTATCCCAGATGTCGCATGCGCTGGCATACCTATCGAGAAGGAGACGCGCATACTGGCGTGACGGCCAGCAAAACGGACTCAAGACGTGACGGTGACCCACCACGACGTGCAGCACAGCCCCAGCAGTGATCGGCGCCATGCGCGTTCTCGTCGACTTCGACGACGCAAAATCTGGGACACCGAACTTCGAACGTCCACGAACGACGAGTGTCGCTCTTGAGACGTCCCAATGCGCAATGCGGTCGAGCCCTTCGCGTCAGACATGTGGCTGACGCTCGTAGCGCCTGATAGTGAGTACTCATCATGACTATCCTCTTGCCCTCCTTCTTCAGTAGTCTCCCGCGGCCAACGTTCCTTCTTCAGTTGCGTAGTCGAGCACCGCGACGCACAGCGTACAATGGTACAACATCACCTTTGACTCGGAGGTGCATTCGAGGCTATCGTCGTCGATAGGCAAGTAATACCAGACTAAACCTCCTCGGCGGCATTGGCGTCGCCCGACGCCGTCGCGGCTCGATAAGTCAAGGCCCGTAGGCGAGACGTTGTGCCTAATGCCAGATAATGAATCCTTCAACCTTTATGTAGTCGTGGCCCAGCTCCTGTACAACTCCCCCCTTTGTCCGCAACCATGTCCAGCCAAGATCTTCCACCTTTCCGGTCTCGCACTCCCGAGTTCGTCCAGCCGCCGATTCCCGATTGGAAGTTTGGAACGCCGTGCACGGCAACCGAGGAGGGGAGGAAGTGGATGGAGGGCACGGACGATGACGACGCATTCAAGGGCGTAGACCCGCTCACGCTGTCGCACAGGTGCGTTTAATGCAGTAGAGCCCTTTTACGTTCACTCAAGACATACCAGGGATCTGTACAATGTCATGAAGAGTGGCGTTATCCCGCGACCCATAGCTTTCGTCTCTACCACCTCGGATGACGGGATCGACAACATAGCACCCTTCAGGTAAGCACCTTCTACGCCTACTCGAACCCCGCATTTGATAGCTGATGTTCGCAGCTTCTTCAACATCATGACTGGACACGTCGCGTTTTCTATTACCAAGGCCGAGAACATGACAGATACCCTTGCGAACGTCCGCAATGGCTTTGTCGTCAACCTCATCAACGAGCCTTGGGTCATGAACTCTCATGCAGCCGCCATCCCGGCGCCGCACGGCGTCAGCGAGTGGGGTTTCTCTGGGCTCACCAAAGTGCCGAGCGTGAGTCGTCGACGTCCAGCGTTAGTCCTCACTCATCCCCTCGATGATACAGAAATTTGTGAAGGCGCCGCGCGTCAAGGAGAGCGCGTTTGCCATGGAATGCGAGGTGAGCCTGTTGCGGTTCAACGATTGGTCCCACAGACTTATGTGCCTCCCAGTACCTTAACCAATACGAGATACGCCACCCTGGGGACGGCACGATCTTATACATCCACGTGATTGGGCAGGTCAAGTCAGTATTCTCGTTCAGCTTCATGCGTAGGTGACCTGTACTGATCCCATGCGTCTCCCTAGGTATATGCACCTTCGCCGCTCTGTTCTCAATGAGAAGGGCATGATCGACGTGCAGAAGTACAAGCCAGTCGCGCGCATGGGCGATATCTCGTACGGCACCATCGGCAACGTCTATCGCATGCCCGCGCCTTCCTGGTCGGAGGTCGAGTCGCTGATTCCGGACGACCTCAAGAAGGATCTTACGGCGTCGAGCTCGTGAATGTATCGATAGGATGAAGTCAAGTTCCCTCACCATAAACTACACAACGCAACGAATCTGATACTTGTACTGATACACCTATTTGTCGTTATTCTTATATGACTTTGTATTGACCTGTGGAAAATCTCTCGCGCCCTTCAGACGAAGTACTTAATTCCCGAGGCCGCGTCGGCGGCGTCGCTCAAGCGTCATGGACATCAAACAGGGATCAGCGAGCCGGATATTATCGTGCAACCGTCTGCAGTTATCACGAGAGACCCACTCCCGTGCACTCTATGCTGTGTATGCCATATCCCCCGTGCGCTGGCATCAGGCTGACATTTCGAGAAGGAGGCGCGGTGTGACCTGGGTGTGACGCAGATCAACCAAACAGGAAGCACGTGACAAAACGTGACAGCTCTTGCCCGGATCCGTGATCACCATATGAGTCTCGTCGTAGACGACGATGAGCGATCCTTCGCCAATACAGGAATTTTGCCCGTCGAAAGATGATTTCTGCCACTAGCTTGACGCCCCTAGTCCGTCTTCGTCGTTTCCCAAATATCGAACGCACCCGGAGTGACAGTCACCTGCCACCAAGTTCAACTTCGGGTTCATCCGGTAGCTGGCCTTCCTCAGTCGAGATCCTTCGTTGCGTATGACTACGCATCGACTACGCATGCGTCTTCCTGCGATGACAACAAAGCCTTCTACTGGGGACTGGTTCTTGGTCAGCCAGCTCCGCGTCCGACGTGTCGCGGTCCGGAAGTCAAGTGACGTCGCCGAGAAGCTATAACTCATCGGAGAGATCGTAGAGGCCCACCTCAAGTTCTCCCCTGCGTCTGCAACTATGTCTAACCAAAGTCTTCCACCTTTCCGATCTCGCGCACCGGAGTTCGTCCAGCCGCCGCATCCCGAATGGAAGTACGGCACGCCAGTCACGGCAACTGAAGAGGGGAAGAAGTGGATGGAGGGCACGGAGGCGGACGACGCATTCAAGGGCGTAGATCCGTCCACAACCTCCCCTAGGTGCGAATTATGGAGTAGAACCCTTTCCGCCCACTGAAGACACCCCAGGGATCTGTACAACGTCATGAAGAGCGGTGTCGTCCCGCGGCCTATCGCTTTCGTCTCCACTACTTCGGCGGACGGGATTGACAACCTAGCACCCTTCAGGTGAGCGCCTCCTACTCGTATTCCACATCTGGTGATTGACGCAAGCAGTTTTTTCAACATCATGACTGGGGGCGTCGCGTTCTCTATTGATGGGAGCGGGAGCACGAAGGATACCCTTGCGAATATCCATAATGGCTTTGTCGTCAATCTCATTAGTGAGCCTTGGGTTGTCAACGCTCATGCAGCCGCCATCCCCGCACCGCCCGGTGTCAGCGAATGGGGCTTCTCCGGACTCACCAAAGCGCCGAGTGTGAGTAAGCGCTGACCCAGCGTTGGTCTTCGCTCATCGATGGCTACAGAAACTCGTGAAGGCGCCGCGCGTCAAGGAGAGCGCGTTTGCCATGGAATGCGAGGTGCTTTGAGCTTTAGCCCTTTTTCTCTATTTCATGCTCATGTGCCTCTCAGTTTCTTCACCAGTACGAGGTGCGCCATCCGCGCGATGGCACGCTCTTATACACGCACGTGCTTGGAGAGGTCAAGTAAGTGTGCTCGTGCAGCTTCTTTTGCCGCTTACGCGACCTGCACTTATTTCATGTGTCTCTCTAGGTATATTCACCTACGTCGCTCTCTTCTTAATGAGAAGGGCGCTCTCGACGTGCAGAAGTACAAGCCCGTCGCGCGCATGGGCGATATCTCGTACGGCACCATCGGCGACGTCTACCGCATGCCCGCGCCCTCTTGGCAGGACGTCGAGCCATTGATTCCGGACGACCTCAAGAAAGATCTTAGGAAGACGAGCTCGTGAAGAACTATAGAATAGACTCAAGTTTCCTCCTCCCATGAACTTCAACGGAACAAGTCTCATATTGGTACTGATACACAAATATTCACCGTGATGAAAATGGCTTGTACCGACCTGCGGGAAGCCTCGGCCCTCCTAAGCCCTTCCCTCAAACGAAGTACTCTGAGTCCACCCAGTCCGCGTAGTCGCTGCCCACGCACGTCGAGATCGAGTAGCTTTGGCTGCTCAGCTCCTTCGCGAAAGATGGACGCTTGATGCCAGATACGCCTGACGTGCCATAATCAGCGAAGGTGACGTGGCCGGTGCGCTCGTCGCCGCTGTTCCAGATGGACCAGAGGGCAGGGTTGATGTCGGCTGGGAAGTGGCACGTAAGCGGCCGAAGTAGGAGGGACGCGAAGAAGGACAAGCGCTCACCCTGGATGTCGGTGTTCATGAAGATGACCCTAGGTACTGCATGATATACCGCAATTTTGGTTAGATGTTCGTGCACTCACTTGGCGTATTCTACAGAAATCGGATAAGTGAGCCGTAGATTAAAGAAAGAAAATGAAAAGACTTGCCTCTCCATGGCCTACCGAGGTAGAAGTTACCCGCCGTGTTCGAGTCAGCGTTGTCAGCAAGGACGATCGTGTTCTTGTTGAAAACGTCTGGTGCAGCCGCATATGCATGTCAATGAAACGGCTGCATGATATTTGAGCGAACGCACAGCTGCCTCCGTCATCTGACTGGCGTCCGCTCGCGGTAATCCATCCCTTGCCGCGCACCGCTGGATGAGTTTAGTACATTAGCGATGATCTCACTCGTGAGTATTCGAAACGCACCGATGGTGTTCCCACCGAAGTACGCCGATGCGAGTTGCCCAAAGATGAAGTCCGTCGCGCCCTACGCAATGATACATAGTCAGAGACGTATATAGTGGATACAAGCAGAGACATCGCACCTCAATGTATCCCTTCAAATAGACCTGTGTTCCTACGTTCTATAGCCAAATCGTCAGAATCAGTCCTTCCACCTTAGGCGTATACGATAATACGCACCGCGAGCAGCGTGTCCTGGTAGCCGTACATTCCGCAGCCATAGAACCCAACCTGGCTACCATACTGGCTAACAGCGATCGCCTGCGACCCAGAGCCGAAGGAGTTCACGATGTCGATGTTATAGATGGCGACGTTGTCGCTATGTACGCGCAGGGTGCCACTCGCGTCGTTCGAGCCCGCTGCTGTGGCGTCCAAGCCGTAGGTTATCGTGACCTCGTTGTTATGGTAGTCGGCTGTGTCCTCGGTGTAGCCGTAGATCTATTCAAGTGCATTAGAGTGAAGATACGCGTGGCAATAATAAATACGAGAAAGACATACAGTGAGTGGACCGTTGCGCTCGATGTACACCTGCTCCTTGTACGTGCCGGGATTGATGAAGACCACCGCGTCGGAAGAGTCGTCGAGCGAGTCGATCGCAGCTTGAACGGTGGAATAGTCATCCGGAACGACTATAGCGCCCGATGGCGGGTCGGTACGCGACGCTGCGAGCACGAGCGAGGAAACGAAGGTGATGGAAACGAATGAAGTAAACCAGCTGCGCGACATAGCTAAGAAGATGAGACCAGAAGAGGGATGGGTATTGATTCTTGAATGGATTCTCGCGATCGCTCGCCGGTCATATAAGTACACTCACGGATATACCACGGGCGCCAAAGGCGGGCGAGGCGTCAGCTGCCGGCGGCAACCCGACAAGCTTTCATGAACCTGATCACCATGTGCCTGGCAACGGGCCGCTGCGCGAAGCCAAGGATGGCGCGAGGACGCATCTGGGACGCATGGACGGTGCAGGCGAAAGTTCAACAACGGAGAAATGAACGGGGCAGGACCCGGCAGGTTGGACAGAACGCAGCAGGCATGTCGTCTTAAACGGCGGCGATGTCAGCTGGAGGAAGATGAAGTCAATGGAACGGGCCGCTGGTCGTTAGTGATGCTGTCAATGAATGAGCGGGAGGGCGGACGACACAATCATGAGATATGACGGAGCTGGCGTTTGTTCCGTTCTCCGAGTCCGAGGTTGGAAGTACACACGATTGCGACGGTTCAGCATGCTGCATGCCTGTCTTTTCACGCCTCGAAATCCTTCCTGCGACTCAACAGTCCAAGTTTGTGATTACTCAAGGAAAGATGAGGACACTCGAATTGCAATTTCAAGACGATGTCGGAAAAACCCGAACTGCCTTTCTAGGCCTCATTAGGGGGTGTCACCAGGGTGTCACCTTGTGAGGCCTAGCAAGGCCGGCACGTGACACAAAAAATAAGGCTTCGAGAAATAAGTCGCACACTAGAATATACAGGCGGACATTCTGAGCCTGTCTGTGTTTTTTTCGAAAGAAAAGAGGGAAAGAGACGATCACCAAAGCCGTCGCAAATCTGCCCTAGGTGCTCTAGGGGGTGTATGACCTAATGAGGTTGATCCGGTTTTTCCGACAGAAAAGTGAGGGAAGGAAAGATTCAAGAGACGCCGTTGTTGACTGGTATTGATTATCGAGTACTTACAGGCGGTGAACCACGAGGGAAAGTCACGTGCCTCAATTTGATGACGTGCAGGGCCCAGGCCGCGGCCGCCTCCAATTTCCTCACCGGCACAATGGAAATCAATGGCGCCCACGGACCACCGCAAATGTACACATATGCTTTCTTCCACAGGCATGTATCTGGGACAAGCATCAAGAAGATATCTCTACTTCATGATGAGTACATGGTGCAACAATATGCTGCTGTCCTTCTCGCTCATTTTCATTCTGCTTCGTCGACGTTGCTGTACCTACGGAAGATGTGTCTCTCATAGTCCGATACAGCCTGCAAAATGACGCTAAAGTCGTCATCAGACTCGTCGTCCTCGTTGGTCACGATTATCTTGCGATATGACGCCTCGACGGCACAGACGACGTCTGCATCAGTTTGCCTGGGCCAAATGTGAGTACTGATCGTAACGCTGGGAAGACCTCGCACCTCGACTCATCAGGTTGAATTCGCTGTATCTCAGCTCTGAAGGCCGTGTAATGTGCATCGGTCGCGAACGTGTAAGCCTGTCGCCACTCATCGCCTTCCAGTACCACACGCTGTCGCATCATCTTCGCATAGCTGCGCATCTCTCGTCCCGAGTCCGAGAGGAAGCGCTCAAGATATATCAAATACCAGGAATTCCCTGGCAATGTGTCGATGGCGAGGGCCCCATGCCGTCCAGCCTGGTCGAGGGGAAGAACCCAAGTCATCTCGTCGCCGACGCGGCGTGTACCCTCGCTAAACTCCTGGGTAGGGTCGAACGCCTCAGATGCGTTCACTGAGCTGCGGATTCGCCAGCCGCGCTCGCGATATTTGGCGAAGGCCACCTGCTCGCGACGCGCAGGAGTTTTGCGCGCGGTCAGCGCTCTTCTTTCCTCGAATGTCTCGTAAGGATACAGGGAGTACGCATTCCTATGCGTGATCACGTTCATGACGACGGCTGGCGAAACGTGAGATAGCTACGCGACATGATCAAGGGTGCGAACGTACTCGAGTGGAAGTCCAGAATTATGTCCATCACGGCTATACGCGCAGTGATCAACTGGATGACGACGTCGTCATTGTTTGGTTTGACGAAGTTGTAGGCGCCACACATGGAGTTCGAGCTGTATGCTCCTGGCATCATGAATCCTCCGAGGTGGGCGCCCTGTACTTCGTCGCGCGTGAGTTGGGCGGTGAAGGAGAGGTGCTGGTTCGTGCGTGGCTGATAATGGTATCCAAGGCCGACAAGGAAATCGCAGACTTGCTCTGCGTAGCGATGTTCGGTATAGATATCGAGGTCTGAAGCGGTGAAATCATATCGGCCGAGATACTGCAGGGCGACAGATCCGGAGATGACTGTCCCCGTCTCACTTTGGAGGAGCTGGAAGCGATCGACCTCGTCGCCCGACATAAAACGCCCCATCGTTTTCTTGAGGTTGTACGCGCGTTGGCGATACGAGGTCACAGCCCTTCTTCCGTCTCTGCATGTCAAGGAGTATCGGAAGAGTTCTCGAGGCGTCAGACATGAGCAAAGCAGATCGTCGCAAGTGTCTGGGCTGTATAAGGAAGCTAAGTGCGACTGCTGCCGCCAAAACAAGCTTGACCTACAGAATCATCTTCGAGCTGTTATCCAAATGAATGGTTGCTTTATCTTCGCCGCAGCATGTAGGGAGTAAACTGCTTCAGCCAGTTGGCAGTCCAACGCAAGGTCAACGTTGAGGCCAACAATTGCAATGCAAATTGGGGTAGTATCGCGCCGGAAGATGCCGAAGGCGCATGGTCGGCAGAACGGGCCGGCGACGCGCGTCATTGTTCAACTTCATCCAGACCTCCATCTGCTAAACGTCTGCGAGAATCGCGAAGCTCTCCAGCCTACGTCGATAAGACGGTCAGGACTACCCACAGTACTTGGAATGATATATCTGAGAACCACCCGTGCAGTTAATTCGAAGATCTCGGGCCAAAGCCGTAGCCAATGGCCACGACTCTGCAATCAGAAAACAATGCCACTGCAGGCCGTCCGAGCACCGCTATTCCGACAGAATTGCTGCAATCGATATTCAGGCAGTACCATAAATTGGTCTTTACACCATCCGCGTTCGCGGACGGCAATGAACATCCCTTCTCGGACCGCTTCCCCGCCGTCCTGCTCAGCTCCATCTGCAGTCCCTGGCGAGACGTGGTGATTTCAACGCCGGATCTTTGGAACACAATCCCAATATCCGTCTCGAGCCGGATGATACCCTCATCTCCACGCGCTCACGACAACCAACTGGCCCTTGTCACACTTTCTTTACAGCGTTCGCTTGGATATCCCGCCCTGCACATCCACCTCACCGGCATGTTCACTCAGGTTGACCAGACAGATGTACGCGCTCTTCAGGCCGCGGAGGAACATGTCCACAGATGGGCGTCCCTTCACATCGACACCGCGCAGCACCTTCTACCGTTCCTCGACAATCTCCGCGGGCGTTTATCGTCCCTCGTCTCGCTCACCCTCGACAAAAGCGTCAAGCAGGCGGGTGCGTCTCAGATATTTGTACAAGCTCTAGCTCTTCGCGCGTTCGCTTTCGATCATCGCGCCCCGCGCTTCTTCCTGCCGTATCCCCAACTCTCTATTCTCACTCTGAACACCGTCTATCTCCCGGACATGCCCACCGTACTGAGCCAGTGCCATGCTCTCCTCACTCTCAACGTCATCGGAAACTTGGACGGCCCCTTTCCCTACCGTGCTGGACCGAAGGATAGCAGCGCGGTGCGCCTGCCCAGTCTTGAGCGCCTAGTTGTCAATATGGAAGCCACGCGCACAGATCTCTATCTTCTCGCGCGGCTCTTCGGGATGCTCATCCTGCCCTCGCTACGCGATGTGCAGATCATGCAGGACAAGACTACCTCTACAACAAAGTGGACGCCGTCCGAGGAGTTCCTCAAGATGCTGAGGCGGTCGAGACAGGATGACATGTCTGCCGGCGCAACAGGGCGACCAAGTCTTCAGCAACTAGCCTTGATCAACGTCCCCATTCCAGATGTCGATCTGACATCCTGTCTGCGCGAGATCCCCCACCTGAGGGATCTATGGATAGATTCACGCACCGACGGCACTGTGACGGATCGGCTTCTCGAGTTGCTAGCCCTAGATGAAGGCGAGTCACCTTCGTCGAGCGAGCAAGCTGTTGATCCTGATAAGCTGCAGTGTTGACTGATACAGAGTCTGACGGGAATGCGGACGAGCAGACGAGGGAGGGAGCATCGCAAGCCCAGTTGCCACCAGTGCCGGTACTCGAGCGGCTCCACATCACCTGTCCTGCTTCGTTTTCCGCGGAGTCCTTCATGCAGATGATTCGCTCGAGAACAGCGCCTAGACGAAACGATCCGCCTCTGTCGAACGAGTTCGCATCTACCAAGGCGCTTTCGGTCGATGGCCCCGCCAAGATCACCTCGGAGACATCCCCCGCTTCGCCTCTTCGCTATATCAACGTCCATTGCACGGATTCCAATCTCCGTGTCGAGCCGCAAATTACGGCCCGCATGCGCATCATGGCTGCCGCAGGCGTAAAGTTATTTTTCCGCGTCGGGGAACTGGATGTCGTCCATGACGATTTCTAAGTTTTATCTGACACTACTACCGTAAGCCAATGAAACGAACGCAGCTATACCTTTTAAGTTACTGACTGCACCTCTCTAGGCGTGATTATCAGGAGATGGGGGAGAAAAAGGGCTCGTCGTTCGATTCTACATGTGAGTATCCGAGAGATTATATGCGTATGTTAGTACTAATGTTTGAGGAAGAGGGGAGAAGTTACGAGTGACTATGATAGAGCGGTGTCGTTGAATGAATTAGGACATGATATACATAGCAAAGATCAAAAGTCGACAAAAGGCTCGTTGTCTAAGCCATGATAGGTTTCTACGCGAACTCCTGACTCACTGAATGCAGAACCCACGCCTTCGTCGTAATACGCACCGAATATACGGATGCGAGCCGGACAAGGCATATCCCCCTTTTTCACTGCATGAAGAAGCTTATGTCGCCACGCACCAGGATCCTTCATGGGCGCGCGCAGGTGGAAGTCGAGCGTGTCGATTTGTGCGAGGGCTTTCCTGCATTCTGCGATGAAGGCGAGACTTCTAATGCGCCCCGGCGCTTCCAGGAAAACGCCCAGGGTCTTCAGCCTCGGTGCGACCGTTACGATGGAGTGAAGCTCGGCGCAATCGACGGGCCCACATCGAAGCTCAGTCAGCGAAGCGCAGCGCGACCGCTCCAGAAAAGCAACAGTGGTCGAAAAGCTCCTGCGATCCGGAGGCACTGCGCACACCTCGAGGTTCGGAGCAGCGACTGAGCGCAGATACGCGGCGTCGCTCACGCGCAGAGCGTACAATCGTGGCAGTTCCACCGCCTCATCCCATGCGTCCCCTGCGTCCTCCATTCTGCCTAACAGATCGCATGTCTCCACGTGCACGAGCAGCGGCAACACGACTAAGCCATCAACGACAGCGGGCCCCGAATACGCCGTCAGTTGCGTCCAAGGTGTAGTGGGGGCGCAGAGAAAGGGCCAAGGCGAATGCAGTGCCAGGCTTCGTAGCCGCGGTGCTGGCAACACGTGCGCGAGCTCCTCTTCTTCTGTGTGGCTGTTGTGCACGAGAAGGTGTTCCAGCAGCGGCATACCGCCAGCCGGACCATGCCTCCCGAGAAACGCACCAAAGCGGAACACGTCAGCGTCTACGCGCCGCCACCGTCGATGGTGCGAGCATAGTGCTGCATGCGCATCTGCGAGCGCTCCGGTGTGCGACGGCAGCCAGAGACGGACATCGAGAGGTAGATCACTCGAGTACGCGAGTATGCGCTGCGTAATGAGAGGGTGCGCCGGCTGCGTGCGCGAGTAGCTAGCGTCGATGCATGTCCAGAGGCGGCGGTCTGCGGCGGCTACAGCGCGCCATCTGCGGCAGACGAATGTTAAAGCCACGGTCACATCGCGCGCGTTGGGTCGAACACCGTTGGCGGCTGAGCTAGCTTTGACGTGGTGGAATATCTCGGAAAGTATCTCGCTTGGAAGAGCGCGGATTGGTGCGAGGAGAGCCAGGCAGTGAAGCCTGAAGCGCTCGAGCTGCTCGGATAGCTCTATCACCTGGTCTCTGCTCCCCTCGTCGTAGACAGAGCGCCAAAGAAGACATACATCGACCTGGAGGTCGACGACGATTCGATTGATGTCGACTCTCCTGTGTCCGAGGACAGGGCCGTCGCTGCACCAGACATCGAGTGGGATGATAGGCGCGTATCGGTCGCGAATGTCGATTGGCCGTGTACAAAACGGACACGCCGACCGACCGCATAGTTGGCACTCCGGTAGGCGTGATGACTGCGAAAGAGACCATTATCAGGCTGGAATGTATATAGTGAACCTTTGGGCAACTCACCTGGAATACCTGCGACTTCGCCACGTTCGTTTGCAGCCGCATCGGTCGGAATCGAATGGGATGCGGGCAAGGATGAGCAACGTGCAGAGGGCAACTGAGCGCGGCTGGCGTAGCCTAGACACCGCTTTATATGTTGTCGGCGCCTGCGTGCGACCGGAGCGGACGTTCGAGAAACACGCCGCCAGTCTACGTCAGTCGTTCATCTAAGTAGCATGCGCGCCCGTCGCCTCGCGCTGCCTCCAGGGTCTGTGGCACACGTTGAGTTCTGGATTCAAGCACGATGCCGACGACATGCTCGAGATGTCGCACAACTTGGACCCGACTGGCACAAGCGTTCTGTGAGGTCCGTTCGATGCCGGACAGTCCGACTCGGAAGACCCGGCACATCCAAGAGGGCGGCGATGACCGTCGGTCCTGTCAAGCCCTCGTACATGATTATCCTGAGGCTGAAGTCAGGTAGATGGTCATGAGTTTCAGTTGAGCCGCTATACGTCTTCGCTATGCAGCCGTTCGAGTGGGACGCCCGCCTTGATTACAGTCATGGCGCTCTATGTGTGTACGCAGGCTGGCGGGAGACAGTCACCGTCAATGGGGGCCGGGTACGTGTACAAAACTTTATTGAATTCGAACATCGCAAATTATTACTGTTCCGGAATAATGGCAATCACCGAACTTTTCGGCGGAAATGCAATGTCGCTCGATTAGGCAATTCTGCATTGGTGAGTTAGGAATTTATGAGTAACTCATCCTTTATGCGTGGCATCGCCCTGGGATTTTGTACCACCATTCGTTTCGTCTGCAACCAATCATTATTACGTGTTCGTTCCTGGCACGTGTCTATGGTTCAGGCTCTTTATCACGTTAACGTTCATCTTTCACCTTGATGGTTGGTGTATGCGTTTGTGGGATACTTTGTAGCAACTATGCGTCTTTATAGTAAGGAACAATATACCTGAGAGCGTTGGGGGTTGTACTGAGAATGTATAGGTGAAAGGCACGTGTTCCGACGAACATCGGACGTTATGTCACATCGTGGGAAGTTAGCTTTTGTGCGTCTTGTCTTCTTTCCAACCACTGTGACGGTCTACCAGTGGGACATTATGCGTCGAGCGCTTTGCGCCTTCTCATCTCTCCTCGGCAAATGGTGTACAGTATGTTCTGTGCATGCATGTCTGCAACGGTGCGTCTATGATGTGTTCTGGATACCTTTCACCGCCATTGACTATCATTCACTGCGTTTTCGGCGTGGGTAACACGCGCACGATACATCCGCGTGAACATCATGTACACAGGCAAGTATCGACCGTGTATCCCAAATTGTGATACAGGAATATACAAAGAAGATTGGCCACCTTCACAGCCTGCTTTACACGTCGGTATACACGTTGAGAGGTCTGCGTACAGGGGGTGATACATATCGTGCCGGCCGCCTTCATGTGGCGTATTCAGGGCAATATACAAGCGCGATACACCAGTCGGGATGCCAAAAATAAATATATTTTTGGCCGGGTGCGCGCCCGGCCTAGCGCGCTTGGCGCTCTCCGCGCCACCGTGCATGGCAAGCAGGTATTGGCACTAGGGTCTCATATACGGTACCATAGTAGCAGTTGGTAGTACAACGTGGTCTTTGGCCCCAACACACCGACCTCCGTGAATCTGTGCCACATATCGTCAGTGCTCAAGGCGCAACGGCATTGCACATTGTGCCGCGTATATCCAGCACGGCGGCAGCGGTGGTGCCCCTTGCTACCCGTGCGATGATATCCACCATTGAAAAGCTCCCGTCTAACAACTGACTCAACAATCAGCCCTCCCAATGAGCATTGAGGGATATCACACTCACCCTCATGCATAAAAGGCTCCAAACGCGTCCCCGAGGATGACGCCGGCACGTCCAATATGCCCCCGAGACTGGCTGGAGCAGCCAGGCTGGTGTCTTCCCGCAGCAGCACGGCGGTTCCTCATATCCCAACGGTGCCATAGGCCTGCAAGGCGACCCGGTGAGTGTCCACACCATTGTCGACGTGTTGTATCTCATCATTGAATTTTGGTGATTAGTTCGGCATGAGCGAGCAGGACCAACAGACCTTCGCATCCAACTTCGCCTCGGGGCAGCAGCCAGCTTCGATCGACTACGCGTCACAGCTTGTAAGCAACTGCGCAAGCTTGGTGTACGTGTCGTGCTGAACGTATCAATCAGATGATGTCGCAACGGATGCAGCCTACCTTCAGTAACACCATGCCGCAGACGCCAGTAAGTCTCTAACACACCGACCATGCATCCTTCGTTGTTGATTGCAAGCTAGATGCACGCGAGTCAGCAAGGACAAATGGCAGAGATATACGGCACCCCCATCTCGATGATGCCAATGTATGCACCAACTGCAGGCCAGGGCTTCACCGGACCGTATAGCATGCACGGCGCGAGCGGCAGCAGTACACAGGCTCACGGTGGCATGCAAGCTGTGGGACCATCCCTTATTGCCAACACTCTGATTAACAGTGTCAGCAGATATCCAACGAACGACCAATGCATGTCAGCACTGAGCACTCGCCTACTCAGCTCGGCCTGGTGTGACGCAAGCTACGCCGGCGCCTGCTCCTGCATCGGATACATCATCGGACCTGCGCTTCAGCGTGACGGAGGAACAGCTGAAATCCTATATCAGCAATGGCATCGCACAGTACATCAACAGCCAAAAACCTGCGAGCCCTAGTCCAGCACGTACGAAGCGAAGTCGAGCATCAAAGAGAACGGACCCCGCTATCCTCGTAAGTTTGCTTCTGCTGTTAACAGGACTGCCGCTCACCCTCAACAGGAGCACATACACGAGACTGTCTGTGGTGCGATTGGTGCTCAGTACGTAGGCCGTCAGAAGCCACCCATAGACATACCAGATAGTCCGCCCGAAGGCACGTTACGGGGCGGAAGGTCTTGTCAAAATCGTATGGCGCAACGGGATGAGCCACAAGTCGAACAAATCGTCCGTGCGCACCATAGCCGACCTTGTCCTCGCCAATGGGAGGCGAATACCACCCTGGTAGGCCTCTCCCGCAGATCGTGGAGTGGCTGCTAATGCTCTATCTTTCAGGCCGATTTGGAGGTAGTGAGTGCCGCAAAAGCGCAGGAACTTGTCCAGACGTACCTCGGGACACTCCGTCGTACCAAACTCGGGGAAACCAATGCCGAGCGAGCCAGAAAAAATAAAGAGCATAAGACACGCATCCGTCGAATGCGCAGAAAGATGCACGTGAGTGGTCTATGACCCTCAGGTTGTACTGGCTCACCGAAGTCGCCAGCGTCTTGCACAGTTCGACCGGGGCTTGGCCCTCTTGACGGCAAAGCATGGCGAGGAGCATCTGAGAGGCGCAGAGGAGCTGCGTGATGTAGCGTTCATTGACTCCGAGTTCACTGCAACGGATGTATCAGGCAGTGACCACGACAGCGAAAGTGACTGCAGCAAAGACCGCGAACTCACTGTTGTCAAGAAGGAGTGGGTGAGCTCAGACGTAAGCTACACAACTAGCCTCTTGACATGTGGCTGACCAATGCTCGATAGGTTCGTCGCTTCATTCTGTACACACTGCACGCAGCGAAGAACAGGTCGAGGGCGTCGATCAAGCGTGTGCGCAATCAAACGCGTACGAATCCCGAGTACCCTTCCTTCGATGAGGACCACGTATTGTCTGCGCCGCGCGTAAGCTACATCAACAAGCGCTGGCAGAAGAAGAACACGTACCATGCTGGTGTGCCCGACGACCCTTCACACCACTTCCTCGCCCTCGGAAAGGCTGGCGTGTTCAGCGAGGAAGATGAGGCATGGTTGGCAGACGACGAAGACGAGGAGGACCCACCTGAAAATAGCCCCACGCCAGCACAACAGCTTGATGGATGAGCACATCGCAGCCTTCGAAAAAGGGCTGGGAGGGTAATAGTACAGTCAGTAGAGTACGTCAGGAGAAAAGACAGCACGGACTGCGGGACAAGTCTCCGAAACCTAGTGCTACATTCAACGAGGATATAGAGGTCGGCCTCGTTAATGAGATACTATGCTTCTCAAGCACCCGTATGCTACCACTCACGAACACCACTTCATCGCCCTACCGTTCATTGCCTGGGTGGGGTCGAGGCTCCTTCGCTTCCCTCACGCCTGCCACTAACACTCCATCACTGCGCAGCAGCCTCCAGTTGCCCAGGCATGAGCATCGCGTGTCGCCAACACACGGCATGGGTATGGGTGGACAGGCATGTAGGGCAGCACTCCCCTCTCGCCTCCCTCGCCCTATCCACCACCCCACCGATCTCGTCAACCACCTGGACATCATGCTCCCCGGCCTGGCGGGCGGCTCAGCAGACGTCGTCGGTGCGAGCGGCGGCAGCGGAGGGAACACCAGCGGAGGCGGCAGCAGCGCAGGGAACGCACTTGCGGACGAGGCCTTGAACGCCATCTGGTGCTCGCACGTCATCATCGAGCTGACGCAGGGGCTTGCGCTGGTGACGCTCTGCGGAAAGAAGGGGGCAGGAGAGCCCTAAAGGGCGCGGGTGGCCGTGGTGCGTGCATGCGGTGGTATTGCGGGCTTGTGATCGGGATGGTCCTGCCTGCGAGTGAGAGGGCGAAGTCGAGCGCATGCGACGCAGGCCACCCCCGCGCCCACCTGCGCATGAAGACGAGCACAACGCAGAAAACGGGGGCCCGCGTCTCATGGAAGAGGGTCCTCCTCACGAATACGAGCCACTCGACGCTAGCGGTGGGCTCCCGCGCACGCTTGCCCGTTGGCGTCGCCTCCGTTCATTGTAGCAGCCCTTGCCAGCCCTTCGCATCAATGACGGCGCGCTTCTTCATAGTGTAGTGCCCCGCCTTGCAATCGTCCGTGTAGTGCGACCCGGCTGTATGCGGCATGGGGGAGAGGGAGTTCCGTTGTCGACAGGCTTGAAGCACGTCTCCTGGGCATGCTGCTCGGCCTGTAAGCGGAAATCGGGCTTGACGGATGGCTGTTGCTGTTCAGCAAGCAGTTGTGAAGCGCGCACTGGTGCTGCTTGTAGGGACAATGGCATCGACACTGAGCGCGCTGCCCAATTGGCCTAGATGGGATTGTAAGCTTGCGGTCGACACCCAGAGCATTGAAACGCACCGCTGCACCCCTAGCCCTCCCCAGTCCTGCATCCTTCATCGTCTGCTTCCTCCTCTCCACACGCCTTAAGTGGCAGGCAGGCCTCCATCCAGTCCATCACACCGCCGACGTTCGTGGGGTGGCGCTAGCGGCGCTGGCCGTAGCGCTTGTGCCAGCGACTACTGTCGAGTTGGTGTCCGCGTCGGCGGACGCGTCGCGCTCGATCAGGCGCAGGAGGTCGGGGCAGTCTGCGACGTAGCCAACTCGTATGGGTGGACGCGGTACGAGACAAGAGCAATGCCAGCCGTAATCTAGAATCTGGTTGGAGTGACGGTGGACGGGCGAGCAGGAAGGTATCGCACTATGTCTATGCGCCACAGATCCTTCTCGGTAATCTGTATTGTGTCGGGCGTGAACAGCGATCGACGCGCGACCGAACTGACTCAGGCCTAGAGGACGCCGTCAGCGTGGGATGGTAGCTTAGGTGCAGTTATACATACTCTGCTTAGCCTCTTTGTCACCCAGCAGCGATGCCCCTGGACGACCGCGACATCTCGCGAAACCAAACTCGTGATTGCGGCCAGGTCAATGAGACATGCACCCTCCCCGGAGCCTTCGTATTGATTGACTTCCCAGAAAGCGACCCCCAACATCGAGCTGCATTCCGTTAATTCACGCAAGGTTCAAAACAAGTAATGCTTGCCTGCTTGCCCAGGCTGAATGGGTGACGTCGATAATGGCCGGGACAAACCACTTGACGCGCGCGAACCGCACGGTGGTCCCGAGTCCGAGGTGTGGTTGCGGAACAGAGTATATGTTAACGAGCTCGCCATACTGGATATGTCCATTAACGCTTGCAGCAATGACTGAATTATCGATTTTCTTGGCTCTCGATGATGCCCAGTATCGTCTGTGATTGACGGTGACCCAGTCGTGCTCGATAGCGTGCGGCATGAACGGCACCGCATTTGAGGTGAAATCTGTATATGCGCGTATAGGAAACGGCAGTAGGGCACCAACATGACGAAGAGCAAGGTTATAAAGCTCGCCTTGCAGGCGGAGGTCGGCAGCTCGAGGTGATAGTGCATAAGCGCTTTCTATTGACGTTCATGAGCATCAGTTTTGTGCCTTCATACTGCACGTACCGTCTTTAGTTGGTGTGTCCAGCTCACGAGCTAGTGCTTGAACAGTACCCCTGTCGTCCGCAGTTGCAGCGCTCATCAGGTCGAAGCTGTTCGAGAAGAATATGTTGCCGCTCTTGCGGAGCTTTGCCATCTACTCCGTCGTGAGCCCAATAGTCTTTACATGAAGTGAGTGAACGTACCACTCTGGCTTGTTGCACAGTCCGATGGAACTCGCGGAAGAACGAGACCTCGAGCTCCCCACCCGAATGGTTCGCGCTGTTGTAGGATTTCAAGACCTTGTTGATCCGCTCAAACAAGAAGGTCCAGAAGCCATGGAGTGGGCCGAAATCGTACACGCACTCCGCAATATGCATAGCGTAGTGGTGATTCGGTTTGATTACCTCTGGCCCGTACAGCTGGGGTTCGTCGTCAGCAATGAATAGGCAGAAGTATGTGGTCAAAAGACGCACATGCATGAGCTCTTTGCAATATGCAGCCAGCAGCGTATCTGCAACGACAACATCCTGCTTCCAGAGTTTCCTCGACAGAAGCAGATCCAGCGCAGTTGACAACTTGAAGAAGTTAGCCGGGTCGTCGGGGTGCAGGTTTGGTGCGCGGTTGGAGTCGTCGTCGTCTACAGCATCATCCTCCGTTGCACCACCCGCAGGATTGTAGGCATCAAGCTCCTCTTCGAAAGCCCCCGCATCAAGCACATCGTCTTCCGGGCCTCCATCGTTCAGTGGCACCTCGACGTACTGTTGTAGACGAGTTTGACTATGACCATCAAGTAGTGCAGCGCTATGACTTACCTGTGATCGTGCAGTGGGCTTCCGTGTGCGTTTGGGCCTCGTACTTGCGGCTGCAGCACGAGAAGCCGCCTCTGCATCTGCGCGAGCTTTCGCGGCCTTCTTTGCCTCGCGTGCGGCACGCTGGGCTTCCTTTTTGTCGTCGATGTTCTTGGCTATTGCAGCTATCCGCCGTTGGCGGACTGCCTCGGCGTCGAAGCCTTGTACAACGCAGTACTCATCCCATATCTGGGGGATCTGGATGACTACCGTCAGATACACGCTGTATGCGAGCTTGTAATGCACCCACAGCTATAGGAGCAACAACTGTTGTTGAAAGGAGCCACTGGTCGGCTGTTAACGAACCCCCAGCAGGCTCGCCCATGAGCGCAGGAAGACGCCCCATGTGGGAAGGAATCTGGAACTGTATTTACTCAGTAGACAGACAGTCTCGAACACCACAGAACTCACCGTCTCCAATATACTGTGCAATCGCAGCAGTTCGCGCCGCTTCCGCAGAACCTTAAGTTGAATCCATATGTTGTAGAAATGTGTCTTCGCCAGTCCTGGAAGAAGATTAGCAGGTTAACATCGACCTGTGGAAGCTGCATACCAAGCAAGAGATTGTGCATGGGGTCTATAATGATCATGCGACATACGTCAAAGTACGGCAGGCGGCTCAGCTCGCAATTGCGTGTTGCATAGTCGTGGATGAACTGCTTGCGTGCAGCATCCGTCGTGAGTTGTTCATACCGCTTGCCAAGTTCCATTTGCTCCGCATGAGAGCGTGCACGAAAGCCTGGCATACATATTAGCGGACAAACATATCACGCATTGCACGACATTTACCTCCATGCTCAAAAGCCTGGGCCGATGTTTTGTCTTTCTGACGAATCCAACACTTCGTGCAGAAGAACTGAGCAGAGTGGGACCCAAAACCACCCATTTTGTGGGCTGCCGGCTTGTCGCAGATGACACATACAAGAATGACGCGCACACGTCGCCCAAACGGATACTTTGTGGTCACTATCCAGAAGCCATGATACCAAAGGCGGAGTAACTCGTTGACGAAGATTCGCATAATTGGCTGAATCTCATCCCCACTCTGCTCCCTGGGCCCCGGGAATATTGCCGAGAGCAGCAGGTTCACAGTTCGATATCTAAACCCCTTGTCAATCAACACGTACAGCATATTCACCAGACACTCACCGTAGATGAGGAGGAAGGTTGATGATATTGAACGATAACGGGGCAGACGCATGCGACGCCGTAATTTGGCTGCGCAGGTACGAGAACCTGAAGCCATTGTTCAGCGTCACGTCATGCCTTTCGGCACAAAGACTTACCAGTCAACACCAAGTGTCAAGCCAATGCGTAACTCATCAGCTGTATCCGGTGGAAGGGGATTTGCGAAGAAAGGGCGATTGTCCGGACCAGGCAGCTCTTGGCATACACGACCGTCGAAGTTGTCTTGGTAGAAGTTGGCGGTGCGGGGCAGACTACGCCATTTCTCGAGCTCATCCTCTATACCAGGGACGGCGAGTATGTCACGTAGTTGTGCTTCAATGGACTTGACGGGCATCTGCAGGTGCGGTCGAACGGTCTCCGTGGCACCGGGACGTCTGCTCGAACGTGCGGTAATCTTGAAGAGTGGGGCCTCACAGCGAATGCATTTGGCAGACTTGTCGCTGGTGGGAGGGTGAGGATATTTGCACGATGTGCAGAGCAGTATGACGCGGAAGTTCGGCTCAATTCCGAGACGGCTGAGTACAGTCGGAAGGGTTGTCCAGCCTTGACCCGTGAGTTCGGGGTCGACACCGGCAAGCAACAGGATATGGTAGACAACGGATAGGACCGCACCGCACGCGCGGAACGGAGTCTTGAATTGCGTATGTAACCAAGTTACGAGGAGGTAGAGAAGTAAGAGGGCGGGATGGCAATCGTCGAAAGAGATCGTGTCTGCTGGCGCCTCCTCGCTGATGTCGCCCTGATAGATGTCGTGAAGGTCCTGCTCACTCATGTACCACTGCTGCGTATCACGAGGTTCCGTCGAGCCGGGAGCAGGCGGAGGCGCGGGCGGTGCCAGTGGGTCGCGTTCCGCATCGTCCTCTGAATCGCTGACATCAGCACCGTAATCGCCGTCAACAGTGCCGATGTCCGCGAAAGCGTCGGAGTGCGCATCCTCTGCCAGCACGCCGTTGGTGTAGTCCTCGCCCAGGATTTCCAACCGATCGCGCGAAGCTAATTCCGCATTGCGAGCCTCGCGAGGCAGTCGACGTTGGCGCGGTGTTAAGGGGTCTTCGCTCAAGACGCCCGTCTGGAGACGCGGTGTTTGGGGCTCGACAGGGGTGGACGAAGAAACCTGGTTGCCGGATGTGTGTGGAAGTCTGTCGCGCCGGTTCGTCATCCCTTGATTAGGGCCCATGACATGCAAGAACTCACCCTGTGTTGTTGTATTCCCTGTTGTTGTGGTTTGCTGAGAGAGAGTGCTCGCCGATGAGGACCTTGTTCACGATGTTCAGGTGCAAAATCAAGCAAGATGATCAGACATGCGGACCTGAGATCTGTCGCATTCTCGCCAGGAAGCGAAGCGACTGCTGGATGTGCTGCCAGATATTCCGCGGTGGGTGCTTGAGGTCGAGCGATTTGATTGTGATATCGCCAGGTGCTGCGCGCGACGAGCGCGCCATCGCACCACTTGTAGCGGCAGTAGCAGCGCCTCTGCATGTTCTGATCACAGCCATCAGCATACTGTCATATTTCATGGGCCAGCCAGGCGACGAACTCAAAGAGGGCGCCAAACAATGTTAAGCGTCGCAAGTAGCCGATAGTCCTGGCGCTGCCAGGGGGGTGTGTACACGAGTTTGCGAGCGTCGTATAAAAAGATTGTCTGTGTACCAGCTGAACGAGTGTATAGGGAAAGGATGAGGGCGTGGCGCGCTGTCGCGGTGGATGAAGGGAAAACCTGGGCTCAAGCGCTCAAGTCCCGACCGATCACGATATCCAACCGTGGGAACTCCCCGCGCCGAGAGGTCCGAACTCTGGGAACGTTACGTAAGCCATTCCTGGAGTTGTCGAGCCCGAATTTATGTTGGAGCTTTCTTCAGGTCGGCTGCTCCTTGAGCGCTCTCGAGGTGGGGTGACCCCCCGTGCAGACTCGGCTTCTTTCTTTCTCCTTCGCATCTTTATATCTCTGTCGACATCCTCTTCCGGGACTGCAGTATAGAGACACTGGTGCGTATCTGTGCACTTGATCTACCTGCCGAGCTGACGAGACATTGAGCGCGGTGGCGAGCTCTCCACCATTGACCAAG